>WBNH01002863.1:168773-325407 GCA_013401255.1 Urocolius indicus
CCACAGCCCCACTGCCTGGCCCCACAGCCCCACAGCCCGGGCTCACAGCCCCACCGCTGCACTGCCCAGCGCCACTGTCCCGCTGCTGCACTGCCCCGCCCCCCTCCCCCGCCCCTCCACCGCCCCCGCCCCACCGCCGCCCTGCCCCGCCCCCCTCCCCCGCCCCTCCACCGCCCCCGCCCCACCGCCCCGCTGCTGCACTGCCCCGGCCCCACAGACCCACAGCCCCGTGCTGCCGCTGCTGCACTGCCCCGGCCGCAGCCCCCACGGCTCTCGGTTCTCCTCTGCACCCTGCCGAGCCGGGGAGCAGTGAGTAGCTGTGGTTTGGTGACTGTCAGCCAGGGCTGGACTGCCACAGTCTGTTTGGCACCCGGCGTGGGGCACGAAGGGTTTGAGACCAGGACAGATGTGTGCAGAGTGCGCTGGAGTTTGTTACACAGCTCTCCGTGCTGGTTAAAGGAGGCAGCTGGGCACAAAGCTGGTTCGGGTGTTCGCACGGTGCTGTGATGCAAACTCTGCCCTGCTCTGTGTGTGTTCCCTGCAGTGTCATTTGTCACCTCGGGAAGGTAATGAGGATCCTGGTTGTGTTATATTGGGCTCTTTCAGCTTGTATGATTATATTGTTGGTTATGAGGCTCAGCTGCTATTTGTATACGGCATTGTCACTCCCGTACTTCAGGCTTTGCCTTTCAGAATTCATTGGTAATCTCAACCTGTGGAGAAGGTACGGAGGGAAACTTTCTCCCACCGTGTTACCTCCTCTTTCACCTTCTGGCTAGTTACAACAACATTTGAGGAATTTGAATGCTCTTGGGACATCCTCTTTTTACAATTCTGTCTCCTGAATACGCTTCACATCTTGCTTAGGGTTGTAAAGTTTGTTAAGAGGCTCACTTACAGTTCTACCCCAAGGCTGGATAGTTATGAGTGGGATGGCACGTGGGACCATATGGACAGGTATCTAGAGAAATTCTCACCTCCAGTGATTTGGAACTTCACCCAACTACATGACCCTGACAGAGTGATAGAGCATGTGAAAAGAAAACAATGTGCCTCTCAAGCTGCTGTCTTTGTGAGCTCTGAAGGATGTAACAGGGAGGGTGTCCACTTGCTGGGAGCTCTCCCCAGATGCATAGAGTGGACATTTAAACTGTCTGGAAAAGAATAAAATGGGAACCTAGGATCCTTCTCTGCTTGTGATTGTCCTAGAGAATGGAGGATCTGTCTTGAAATGGTCTGAAATCTATTTAAAGAGCTGTGAAAATTGCTTCATGTAAACATGTTTTAATGGAGAAATATGGCACTGGTCAGGCAAAACAATTGTAGGTTGAGACAAGAGGGAGGGAAGCATTAAGGAAAAATAGGTCAAGAGGTTTAATTTTCCAGATTTGAAGGCAAATATTTTACTTTTTTCCATTTGAAATGCTTCAATCCCAAGCTAATTTTGATTTTCCAAAAAGAAAACTCCATAAATGTTTCATTTGACCCTAGGCATTTTTGTGGGGTGTTTTGTTTGTTCTTGATTAAAAAAATAAGAAGTTTCAGATCACTGCAGAAGAAATTCATTGTTAATTTTTGTCCTGAGCTTCCTCTGGTGGTGAAACAAAATGACAGTTCAACAATCCCTCTTCACTATTCCCATTAAATTGGTGAGCTGAGATGCCCCAGGCCATGGGATAAATGAGAACAGAAAGAAACTGAGCCAGCACCCCAGCAGGAAAGGCTCATGCTATAAACCAGGGACCAGGGTGTCTCTGAGAAACCTCTTTTTTTGATGAAACCTCTTGATATCTAAGCCTGCAACTCAGCAGTGGGGACTCATCACTTTTTTCACACTGATATCATTCAAATGAACTTAAAAAGGTAAGAACCCTGTGACCTTGACAAAGTGTTCTTTGGCCCAGGAGCTAAAAATGTCAGGAAGGAAAAGTCACATGAGTCTTTGAGAGAGCAGATTCAAGAGGGATGGACAGGGTCTCATGTACACATCACTCTAAGTCCACATCCACCTCCCCCAATATTGAGGTCACCAGGGATCAAGGCATTGCCATTCTATCAGGTATAGAATGGTCAGGAATCCTCAGGACACGCTTGTTCTGCAGGACAGAGGCCACAAGACACACTGTGTGACCTGAGAAGCTGCTTTCCCTCTCCATGCCTTTCTCTTGCCCTTCAGCTTCAATCCAGTTACTTCTCTTCCTCCTGCTGCTCCTTGTGCAAGCCTGTTCCAGAATTTTGTTCCTTTGATAGCTGAAAACTTCCTTCAGTTTCCCAGGCTGAATTTATTCATGGCTAGTGTATACTTTCTGTTCTTGTGCCAGGTTTGTCTGTTAGATCTTCTCCCTCCCCAGCATTTTACCTCCCCACATTTATTTATAGAAAGCATTTTTTTTCTTCTTCTTCTTTCACAAAACCTTTAAAGTTTTTACCTACCTTTCTAGAACAAGACTTTTTGGATAGTTGTCTAGCCTTCCTCTCTTGCCATCTTTCACAGTTGTGGACCTCATCTCTCCTTGGACTTCTGAGGTCCATTTGTACAACACTGGGTCAAGAAGGGAGATGTCAGCTGATTGTTTTTCTTGGTAAAACTTCAAAAGTCCCTTTCAGCTGTCTCTGAGCCCTGTGTTTTTCTTGTCAGTTTAATATGCTTAGTAAGAACACCTACCACTTTTATATGTCACACTCTGCACTCCTTAGTCAACTACACATTGACTGGCAACACAATGAAATTGGATTTAACCAGGAAGGAAAAAAAACCTTTCTTTCTTAAATAACCTTTGCCTCCTCCAGGTACTTTTGCAGGTCGCAGGATTAGAGTGCTGTGGTGACTCACAGCTCTCCTGCCTGGCAGTTATTAGTCTGTGCAGCTCAAAGCAATTACTGAAGCCTTAAACAAACCTCTTTTTTTTTCTTGGTGCAGGAACCTGGGTGACACTATTAGCATCTTGACAGGGAGTGCAAGTCTGCTGGAATCACTGCTGGGGAATACTCAGCAAGGCTGGTAGAAGTACTGTTTGCTGGAAGAAGGGAAAGTATAAATAGGTATTTTAATATAACTCAATGATATGTATCTTCACTGATATTTTACAGACAGGGATAGATAATACAGTGTGATAATATAACAACAGCTCCAGGGAAACAGGTATTTTTGGATTAAAAGTGAGGGGGGGAAAAAAAAAAAGCCCTGTTTTGAGAACTGAGAAATGTTTCGTTTCCGAAACATGAAACTAACCAGGAAGATATTTCAAAGGCAGTTTGATTGTTCAAGGGAAATGTTTGTTCTTTTTGGAAAGATGATTTCCACCACAAAAGCCTGTTTTAGGAGGCGAATGGAAACTGAGCTGCAAAAAGTGGGAGGTGGCAGCACTGGAGCAAGGGAGTGAGGTGAGGAAGAGTTCAGTGTCTTGCTTAGCATCACCCAGGGAGTCACAGGAAGGGCTGAGAACACATGCCAGCTCTTTCCTCCCCTTTAACCCAGCCAGCATAGGCTTGCATTAAAGGCAATTACCCAGTATATGAAACTGACAACAGAGGTCACAGACAAAAAGAGCACAAAGAGCAAAATCAAAGTGCTCCCTGCAAGTCATTAAATGCCTTTTTGCAACAAAGCTTGTGGAGACAATGAAGAGGTTTTTCCATGCCATTATGATGGACTAACTATGTAGGAAGCAAATTGGCACCCAGAGAAGCAGCCCTAATTCCTACTTACCTTGGAAATGCCACATTTTGTCAAACAGGAGGCAAAAATGTATCAACCTAGCTCAGCCAGAGCAATGCTGTCAGGCGTTAGCACCGAGACCGTGATGCTCAACTAATTAAGAAAAGTCATTTCTTACACTCCCAGGGGACTGGATTGCTTTTTCTGATGAAGGCTGAAGGTACCACACCATTTTCAGATGATGTAATTAACCTGACCTATTTGGTGGCTCCATGTTAATGTTGCTTTGTGATGGATTCACAATAAGGCTCCGTTATTAGAGACTTCAGAACAAGATTCATTAGGATCCTATTTCTTTCCATTCATTATTCCTCTCTCCTCGTTTGGAAAGGGAGTCAGGATCCCCAGGCTCTTTCCTTGGGCCTCACTGTAATCTTCATGTTGCCCTGGAGAAGATTTATGGAGTTGACCTCTCTGTCTTGCAATTTACTGCTTGGCAAAGTGGGAGCAGAGATAAACCACTTCAGGGTTTCATGAGCCTTACGTAATTCCACTAAGAGCACAACAAAGCAGGGGGGAGAAAGGCTGGGGAAAGGCTTGGAGTTTTTCAGCTGATGCCTCTTGTTATTCATGGTCATCTTTTTTTTTCTCTTGCTCATCCAGTCCCAAGTCCTCAGGGTTTAGTGAAACAGCTCCCACTGACTGCAGTCCACCTCAGTTCATTTGAAAGCTTTCAAAGGCACTACATTGGGTTGGGCACCAAACTGCCATTGAGGCCACTGAGAGGTTATTCATTAATCCTTGTTGGTATCTCAAAGGAAAAAAGAACCCTATAAAATCCCTGAGCTGAGCATTTCTTTCAGCAGTGAAAGGGTTGGGGTTTTTTTTCTGTAGGTCTACAGTAGGTTTACAGAGAATTCTGTATTAGAATCAGAGCATAACATTCTGACTTCTGGCTTTATTTGCCTTGAACAAACTGTTAGAGAGGAATCTGCAGACAGATTTCTATACCTGTCTGAACATCAAAGGTGAGAATCCAGCCCAGCCCCCTCTACATACTTTATTTCATTGATTGCCAAGGGCAGAACTTTTTGAAGGTGTTGCTACTAAATAAACAGACGTGAAACTAACCTGAGATTTTAATATCTGTTGAGATAACAACAAAAGTCTATTGACCCAAGGGTGATACTGATGGAGTTACTATTACACATCAATAGCTGTGGCCAGGCCTTTTGTAGGATGCTGAGAAGTGTACTCAATATTTCGATGCCTCAGTTTGAGCCGAGCTCTCCTAAAGACCTGCTAACAGCAAATGTGCTTTGCTTGGTGCACTGCGAGCCTGTCTTTAGTTACAGGATTGCCCACTGCTTTCTGCCAGCACAGGCTCCAGCCATCAGGACAAAGCAGTGGAGTATTTCATGTGTTACCAACTCTCTGTAGCCCTGAGCACATGGAGGAGGCACGGTGGACAAGGCTGAGAGTGCAACAGGCAGCACAGATGTAATGAGCAGCAGGCACTCTGCAGTGCCTGGTGAGATTGTTGCTGCCATCAGAATCCCTCTCCTTTAGTAGACAAAGCTATTTTTCCAGTATAGAGCTGTCCCTGTGTGTTATGCCTGTGGAATAAGAACTCTGTCACTTGGCTACAGAAGATTTATTTAAGAGATGAGGTGGCCCTGAAACACCATCCCTGCAGTAATTAATTGGCTACTGCTGTAAAGCACAGTAGCAACATTTTGAGAGACATTATCTGCTGTCCTGCTTGAATTAAGAATTCATAAGGGCACAAATCATTCTACAGGCTTTGTTTTGCTTGAAGTTATACTGTATACAAATGATCTGAGAAGCTGATTAATTACACAGAAAGAGAGAGCCCAGAAGAAAATGCATCTCTTCTCTATCTAATCTCTCCTACCTTCCAGTCTGCCTGCCTGAGGGCAGTGCAGTGGAGAGCAAAGGAAATACTCAGACTCCAGCCCCAGGCCCCTTTTCTGTTTCTCTGCTTCTCACCAGGGTTATGCAAGGTACAAACTTCTGGAACAAGCTTTTGGTTCTGAGGGCAGAGGAAAGCAGCTGTCATCTTCAGCATCATCTCTATTGTGTTCACTACTTGCAAAGCAGCAGGAGGCTGCTTTACCTGGTCCTAATCACATCCCATTTGCACCAGGTAGTCACTGGGTTTTTGAGCAGCAAGATGGATGTGTTCAGCTTGTCTTAATCCTGTAATTCATTAGAGAAACAGATTTTTACTTCCCCTTCCCCCCTGCCTGTTAAGATTTCTGATCCATAGGATCCTATCTCAGCTTTCCAAGCGTGCTGACAGTGGTTAAATGAGCTGAAGCAACAGATGGGGAAGAAGTAGCATGAGAGTCAGACACTTCAGTATTTACAAGGCCAGACATAAAGTATTTACAAGGCTCACTGTGTCTCCCAGCATGGTTAGGCTGGGATGTGGTCTGTGGCCCCCAGTCAGGTCAAGCACAGCTTAGTACAAATGTCAACTGCACCTTTGCAAATCTCTCATGGTTGCTTCTGTCGTGTCCCCAGAGGGAGCCAATGTGAATAGTTGTGCCCAGAGGCTTGCACAAGCATCTGCTCAAAAATGCAGCCTGATGGACCTTTTTGATGCATATCCCTAAAGTATATATAGAGGTTGTGTCACTTGGAGCTGATTGACTGTTCCATAGCCTTTCCTTGGCTGCAGGTACAAAGCGGTTATCACTTGTCCCAGTGTATTCACACCCTGGGCAGACTGCAGACCCTCTGCAAAGTTGGTAGTGTGTCTCTCAGGCCAGCTGGTATTCCCGGGGCATAACAGTGGGTGAGGGTTGTTCCAAAGTGTTTCTGTGGCCACACTTGCCCATGTTGTTGGTACAGTGTCCAACAAGTGCCAGTGAAACTGTTGAGGCTCTGCCTTTTCTGGTCCAGCCAGTTTTGAGTGTATAAATGAAAGCCAGGCTGAGAGAAAAGTGTGCCTGGTAGAGTCACTGCCTCTGCCCTGGGTTTAACCTAAAGCCTCAGACTGAGAGTACACAGCATCTCCAGAGCAGGGTAGGCCCTGTGGGTGCTGGAAGGGAGCTCACAGCCTCTGGACAAGGGGCAGAGCCATCCTGGAATGATCTCAGAGGCCCCTGACATAGCCACAGGGAACAGAAAGCTTTAACTCGTCGGTTCTAGCCTGTCCCACAGCATCCTCCAGCTTTGCAGGGAAGACAGGCAGTGTACCTGGTGAGGGATAACTCTTGCTGAGTCAGGGCTTAGGCTGTGCCCCGGGTCTGGGGATGAGAGGTGTGTAATGCCACTGCTGATGCTGGCTCCAGCCAGAGCACTGGGGTGGAAACAGCTGAGCAGTTTCACAATGAGAAGCATAATTCTGTCAAAGCTGTTGGGAATTCACATTAATAAATGTCTTTTCATTTGTTTGTTTGCTAAAGCTTTTCAAGCATAGGAACAAAAAGTTTTGACTGATGAGGGAGGGGGTTTTGCAAGGTTTTATTCATTTCAGTTTCAGGCTGACACTATCGGAAGGTTTTTCCTGCCTCAAACCAGAATGTTTGGGAAGGGCAAAAACACAGGAGGGAAATGGCAAAATGTTGGGGAGTTTTATGTTTTATTTCAAACTGGAATGAACCCAAATTTCAGAATGGTGGCAGTCCCTCAGCCCTCCCATCCCTGCAATAGCTGTCACCCTTCATTTAGCACAGGCTGCGGGGGGAATAAATATGTCCACAAGCAATCAAGCCCACGGTTCATCAGTCTCCTGAGGTGCTTAAATCCAGGCTAAAGAGATATGTCAGGATTGACACAGGGACGGTCAATACCTCCTGGCAGGGGAGTGAAGCAGATGACCTCCTGAGAGCCACTCCATTTTTCTGTGAGTCATCACCAATGACTTCAGCTCAGGACACTGACTTAAGATCACTGATTACAGCAACATTGGCTTCCTGATGGTCTTTCGTGCCATGACCCAGTCTGGCTTGGTTTAGCTGGTGAGGATCAGCAGGATCACAGAGCACAATGTGCTCTGGCTGCAGAATGATCTATGGAGCATCAACTCAAGTTAAATTAAGCTCACAAAAGGAGCTTTTCATTGGGACAGTGCAAAGCTGTGGGGACTGGAATTAAACCAAACCAAAAGTGTCAAAGGGAAGAGGCAGGCTGAACCACAGCTTATTTGCAGAACTTGAAATCATAACATACCTGTTTCCTGAACTGCCATGGGGATCTGAGCTGAAGCCTCTGATCCACAAAGTACAAATGCGATTGGCCACCATTCTGGGTACCTGGAGAGACCAGAATTGGGGATATCAATGTGTGGTAAGAAATCAAAGCAATAAATCTGCTAACAAATGAGAGCTGCAAGAATAATTGATTCTGAAAGACAGCAAAGAAAGGTCAACAAGTTTATTTCTGCAGAACATCTTTCTAAAAAAGATCATTTGGAGGCTCATGAAAAAAAAAGAAGGGGGGGAGGGGGGAGCAAGGGGAAAGTGACCCTCAACCAAGACCCTGATTTCATATCTGCAGAGAAGCTAGCAAAAAAGCATGTGAAATTTGGGGCAGACTCTTGACCTGAATGTAGACAGCACTGGTTTCTAAAAGATTAAGATGGGAAAAGGGAGCAGGGAGAGAAGGAGGTAGGGGAAAAATCCAACAACCCTGAGGTGGAGGAGTGCCAAGCTGCAATACAGCCAGCAATAGAAACTCAAGGAAAGTGGGAAAATTGTAGGGGGAAGAGAGAAAGTAGCAGATGGTTCCAGAAAACAGACAGTGCATTGGGTGACCTTTATTCTAAAGTCTATGTTAGTCTGGTTGTTGCCTGTAGAAATAGTCTGATAAGAGGAGAGAACAGGTCAGTGCCCATATAATGATCTCAAAAGCTCAAAAGCAGAGGCTTTGGACAGCCTGTTTTGCTCTCAGACCCTGCAGGGCTCTGCCTACCCTCAAACTTTGCAGTGCCCATAGGCTCACACATTAGTCCTTGGGCTTTTTTGGAATGAATAGAATCAAATGTAAGCAAACTGCATAATCTCCAACCTACTGGGGAAAGGAGAGATGATATTCTTCATATGGGGTGGCTGAATTAACTACAGGAAAGAATAATCAAAAGTGATCTTTGCAGCTCAGAGGCAGTAACTGAAAGACCACAAGGGAAGCCAAAGTTAGATATGAGCTCTCTGATTTGAAATTAAAACAATTGATCAATCGGCCTTGCTGGAACTAATAACAAAACAAATATCAGCCTGCATTCTCAAACTGAAAGTCATTGTCTAGATCTGGCCAAATGCAAGTCCATGGGCTCTCTCAGGACTCCTGTGGATATTGGCTGAGTGAATTGCATTTTTTAGGACATAAAATACAGAGATTAGACGATTGAAAAGTAAAAGTCATTCTCAGAAGAAGCTCCTTAGTGTTGGATTCTCTCTAGGTGTGGGAATTAAGGGTTTCTAAAACTGGTTGAACTATCTGCAGCAAACAGCACACTTGGAAATGGGCAGCAGAATCTGGAAAGAAGGAGGTGAAATTCCTGTCAGCTCTTGATGTGGCAATTCAGATTCAAGAAACTGCATCTTCTCTGACTGAGGTGGGGAAGCAGCTGCTCTGGTGTTCAGTTCTGCCTCAGCTCCAATCTCAACCTCCCCTGGGGCAGCTTGAGCCTGTTTCCTCTTGTCCTGTCACTTGTCACTTGGGAGCAGTGACCGATCTCCAGCTCCCTGCACCCTCCTGTCAGGGAGTGTCAGAGAGGGCTCCTGGCTGCCCTCAGCCTNTGATAAGGCCTTGGTAGCTTTTGAGAAAGCGTGTACTGAATTTGCATTTGAGAACCTTGCTCTAGATGAGGATCTCAGTGGGAATCCCTGTGATCTCAGCATCAGTATTTCTCTTGTCTCCAGAATCCCTTCCAGGACACCTTATGATCATGGTCAGTGGTTACCCTCCCAGTCTGACGAGACAGTCTGTGCAGACTTTCAGTACTCAAGATCTTGTGTTGTTTTTTGATCTCCTGAAGAACAGCAGTCCCTTCAGAATGGAGTAATGTACAACTCCTGCTTTATACTTTTGTTCCTGAGGGGGGAAAACTGCAGCTTGGTGCTACCAGGATGTTAGTACAGCTCCTGGTCTTGGGATCCCAGCTGTATTTGTCTCTCTTGTAGGCTGAAATTGTTTGGGCACGGCCTTTTGCAGCCACTCCTGCCTCAGCATGCTGCTCAGCATGGGAAGAGGACTGACCCTGTGTGGTGTTCTCACAAAACATATATAACATGCAAGGAATCCCTCAGATACAGAGCTCACTGGGAATATCACACCAAAATGCCTCTGAAGTGAACAGCAAAAGGGAACCTCAGGGTAAGGTTTGGGTTCACTGAACTAAAGAGCAGCAGAGTGTACCTGCAGAGCATTTGAATGAAACCACATAACAAGGGATTAATGACACAGAAATCGGGCTTATTATGGTGTCTCACCTTTGTTATTGCTCTGTGCAATTTCCCTGTTGTATTTAATGTATTCTTGGATATTGATGCATCCTGAAAGTCTGAACATTTAAACAGAGTGTGGGCTGTGGTTCTCCCTTGGGCTGCCAGGGCTACAAGTGCTGCCTCTGGATGGGCATTGCCTTGGATGTAGATGCTGAACAGGAGTGATCCTCAGCCCTGAGGAGTGCTGGGATGGGATTCTTGCTCCCTGGCAAGCAAACAGCTACTCACTTCCAGTAGGAACTCTATTGTTTTGTCTTTAACAATGTGTTTTGCTTCAAAGTCAAGACTTTTCTTTAAATGACAACTGGAAGATGTTTCAAAATGAGCTGGCTCTGAAAGAAAATAGAAATGATTTCCCTTCAAAGGTGTCAAAATGAAATGTTCCATCTGGAGTGAAGGGTGTGGCTTGTTTGCTTCACTTCTCCTTAAACAGATAGTTCAGCCAAACTAAGATGAGTTCACAAAATAGTTCTGATTCTGCCACTTTCCCCCCCAAATATTCAAGGATTTGCAAAAGGCTGCAAACATCCAGGACCCTGCCAGACTCACTGGGCTTAAAGATACTTCCTAGGGCTCTGAAAATCTCAAACACATTCCTTTCTTCCTTCTCCTCAACTCCATACCTCTAGTTCCTTTTAAGTACTTGTACTTGTTACTGAGTTCCCCCCTGAGCCTTCCCTTCTTCAGGATAAACAGCCTCATGTCCCTCAGCCTTTCCTCATAGGAGAGATGTTCCATCCTATTCAGTTAGTGTAACTGCAGTCCCAGTTGATAGCCCAGGCTTCTGCCTGCAGCTCTAGCAGCTTCTCCTGGAACTGCTGTAACGAAGGGACAACTTCTCCAGGCAGCCACACAGGAGGCAAAGGCTTCCTGGCAGATACTCGTGAGTAAAGTGTGAAGAAACCCTTTGCAGCAGAAAGCAGCTGAGCTTTTTCCCATGTGGCTGGTCACACTTAGACTATAATATTTGATAACTATTTGTAGGCTGGGGGAAACCTTCTTAAAAAGGACACGTTGCAGTACCTGTAATGCTGTAAGCTGAGACATTTGGGATCTCTGGGTCTTCAGGCAAGGTCATAGGGTGGGGATGCCTAGGGAACGAAGTTTAAGTGCTTTTCTATATCACAGGAGCCTAAATTAAGTTGGTGAGAATACTTGGCACTGAAACCTCTTAGAAAGGAGTCCCAGGAGCAGTGATTGCTGTTTAGTTCAATGTCTGCAGCCTCAGGAAAGTAAGTAAAACATTAAATCAAGTACTTCAAAGGTCCCTGTGCTCCTTCCAGAAAACTCAGCAGCATTGTGCTGTCAGGCTGTCCTCCAGCAAGCAGAGCTGGGCTGTTGTTTGTTACCAGGAACTACCTGGTCTCCTCGGGCCATTATCACAGATGGGTCCCTGAGCAGAGCTAACCCAAGGTTAAGTTTACTAAGCCATAGTCACTGAATGGTTATAACAGCTAGAAGAAACCAAAACTAGACCAGGCAGAAGCACATCCAGACCAGTCCTGAGACTGCATGCTGTAAGAGCAAAAGAAAGCCTGAGGACTTCCACTAGAAATGGGAAAAGTCATATTTACCAGTCTGCCAGTGAGGAAAGACTGATAGAAATACCTCTTCCACATAAGATGTCTCTAATATGACGTGTAGGTGGACTTCAAACCTATCTAGCTGGCTTTCTGCTGGGCTTTTTTTAATAGTGTATGTTCTGTTGAGCACAGGTAGGGCTGAACACACCCAGCAATACTGTTTTGGGCAGAGTAGAAACCCGCTGCAGATCAGTAGGACAAAAATGAGCTCAGAGAAGGGGGGTTATGCATATTGATATCTGCAATTTGAGAAGGGATTGTCATGGCAGAGAACTGAGAGGTGCAGGCAAAGCAATAACTTGCTCTGTTTCACACAATGGACCAACCCTGCCCATCCCTAGCATGACCTATGTGCTTCTGCCTCATGGGCATCACCAGGTCTGTTGCTAAGACCATTCTAGAGTGTTTGCTTCTTCAAAGTTACACCCCAAAGCACCAAATTGGATGTCACATGAGAAACATGAGAAACAAATAAAAGCTGCAGCTTTCCAGACCAGGTTTATTTGTAATGGATTAGAGACTTTGCTGAGGCATACCATCTTAAGGAGAGCTTTGCCTTTGTCAATGGGTCCCTGGCAGAAACCATTTCATAGTGCTGAACTGACATCCTGCACGTTGCTGTATTGTATGTTAATCATTTGCCTGGGTTGTTCTGTGTGCCTCATGCAATGCACTATCATGCTGAAACTCCAAGCAACTAGATGGAGGTAGGGAAAGCTTCCCTTATGAGGATTACAATAGATGAAGGAGTTTTAAATAAGGCTTATATGCCCAAAGTGCAGTTTACACATGAGCTGGAGTCTGCCTGTGGAGACCAACCATAAAGTCTAGGTGACCTGCTGATGTCAGAGAGAACAATCCATCTAGCAAGGTTAAAGGACTGGATTTAGATTAATTCAAGAGCTTGTCCAATAAGATAAAGCAGTAGAATGAAAGTAAATATTTGCAGCTTTATTTGCTGTGAGATTAATGTAATTGGCTTGGATTCCTTCACATCCTCCAGCCTCTTCATAAACACTGCACACTGTTAAATGCTGCAATAATGAAGGCATTTTGTCTTCATCATACTGGAGGGCAAGAAGCAGGGGAGAGCTATTCTTGCAAAATATTAGCCCAGTTTTGCAGACCCCAGAGGATCTATTAATTTAGGTTAGAGTCTCTGCATCTAAGCAAGGGCTGAGCTTGGTAAGCATGTGAAGCTTTCCATAACCCCACCTCCATCTCCTTATGGGCTCCTTTTTTTTTTTCCCTTTCTTTCCCCCCCCCCCCATATAGCCAGCACAGAACCCTGGCACAGAGCAACCCAGAGCATGGGGAGTTTGTCTGGATTGCCTCCCCAAGGGCTGCCAAGTAGGGCTTTAGACTGCTAGGAAAATTCCACAGCTCTGTTATCTGTGAGCTATTGCACTCAGAAACCCACAGAGTCTCAGCTGTCAGGTGATAAATGGAGTAACTGATCTTAAGGAGCTGAGAGATAAGAGGGAATGCGGAAGGAAAAGTTTGATTCTCATCCATCCCCAATGACCAATCCAAGTGTCTCTCTGTCATATGTGATGGGAGAGGAGGATGTGGCTTCTCTGGCACAAAATCAAGATAAACTCTGCATCACCCCAGGATAATTATTAGTTGTTAATAGCCGTCTTCCTCCTGCCAGCCACAGCATCACAGCATCACTTGGACTAGAGGCACTTCTAGAGACCACCTAGTCTCAATATAAGTGCAGGTTCATCTAGTACAGATTGGGCAGGACTGTGTCCAGATGGTTTTGGGATATGACAAAGGAAAGCTTTTCTTGCTTTCAAATGGAATTGACATGCTGATTCAGTTTTATATTCATTTTCTCTTGTCTTTTCCTGAGCACTGATGAGAAGAGTCTGGTTCCATCTCCTTTATTCACTCTCCCCATCACTGCTGAGTTGCTACAACCACAGAGGTTTGCTCCCTCCCTCTCTCTGGCCAGGGCAGCCCCTGGACAGTGTCCTCTAATGTGAGTGGAAATGGAAATACACTTCTGCTCTGTTATTCAGAGTTTGGCTTTCCACCTATTCCCTGTCCTCCCAACAATGACAAACCCAATAAAAAGCAGCTCTCTTTCATTGTGCAAGCTGCTGGCAGCAGTCTGGTGTCTGGGAAAATGAAGTCCAGCCTCAAAGTATAACTGGTTTCTCCGCACACAGCCAGACTGCTTTCTGTGAGGGTATTGATAGGCACAGTCCCAAACTGACTGTTACTGGCAGCATCTCAGTGATCAGAAAAGTAAATCTCTACCAATATGTGCAAAACCACTCAAAATGTGCATCTCTCCAGTGCAGGATGGGCCAGCCACTGGCAACTGCTCTTATTTCTTCAGCCCATCACAGCAACTCCTAATTACTTGCTTCTTGGGTTTTTTCTCTTCATAATCATCCATTCAATGGCTGTTTCAGTGCTCAGAGACTGTTAAGTACTTCTGGGACTGTTTTCAGTATCCACTTGTCTGTCTCTCTGCTCTGTGATTTACTTTCCAACCTGGAGACATTCATTAGAAGGGTGCTTCACTGCATTTCATACATATTCTATGATTGTTGTTATCAAAATGACACTGACCACCTTGGCATGTGCAACAATAACCACACATGGCTTGATGAGCTATTAAGCAAGCCCCAGCCAGAGATATTGATTAGGTGGTTATGGCTTAGCTGCTGAAGAGTAGCAAAAATTCTTCATTGCAAATACCTTATGGAGTGACAGAGATAATTCATATCATACAGCAAACTATCATGTGAGAAGAAACCACAGGTATCTCTCAAATTGTCCTCTATCCTGAGTGTGTGAAAACCAAATGCATGGCCCATGGGGAAATGGTGGGGCTGGAGGGTAGGTAGGAGAGCATTGTAAAGCAAGGCTGAAGGAACGGCTTGTGTGGAAAAGAAGCACTGTTCTATGGCCTCATCGACCAGTAACAATTTTGGGCTCCAAAGCTGATGGAGAACTGCTGGAGAGAGGCCAGGGCAGGGCCACCAAGATGCTGAGGGGATGGAACATGTGTGTGAGGAGGAAAGGCTGCAGGACCTGGGGTGTTCAGCCTGGAGAAGGCTGAGAGGATCCCTTATCAATGCTGATCAGTCCCTAAAGGCTAGATGTGGAGAGGATGGGGCCAGTGTTTGTTGTGTGGTGGCCAGTGCCAGGACAAGGGGTAACAGGCACAGGCTGGAGCACAGGCAGCTCCAGTGGCACAGGAGGAGCAAGTCCTTTGGTGCTGAGGTGAGGGAGCCCTGGCCTGGGCTGCCCAGGGAGGGTGTGGAGGCTCCTTCTTGGGATGTTTCCAACCCCAGCTGGACCCGTTCCTGTGCCCCTGCTGGAGGGGAACCTGCTGTAGCAGGGGCTGGGGCTGGATGAGCTCTGCAGGGCCCTTCCCACCCCCACCCTTCAGAGATCCTGTGATTTCTGGAATGGTATCAAGCTTTCCTATGCTATAGTTGTGTGGATTTTGTCTTTCCAACTTCCTGACCAGTTAAGAGACTTGAGCACCCAGAAGGACTCTGTTGTTTCAGCAGTAGATGAGGTGATTTATTGACCAAAACAAAACACTGATCAGATCCCATTGTCTAAATGTCACTTTGTCCACCTGCCTGCGCTGTCAACCCTGCTGGTACCACTGGAGTAGATGAGAGCTAATGTGGGAGGCACTGCTGTTGTAGGGCTTCTGTGTCTAAGCAGTGTCTCCAGTCCCCCATGTGTACTTAGGTACTGCTCATCACAGGCCCTGCTCAAGCAGGCTTCCTTCAGCTCTAAAAGTCTCTGCTTCAACTTGAAAGGGGATGTCAAGACACAGCCATTGCATTACTATTTCTACAAGCTTAATGTAGGGGGCCATGTTCTGACTGTGATGTGGAGCATGTAGATGCCAGAATGTGAGCAGAAGGTAATTTCATTCCTGTGATTTCTCTATAGAAATTGTCATCAAATTTAGATCTGTTGCTGTCAGCACAAACCACCCACCCAGAGACCTGACTTTTCCTCAAGTATCACACAAAGCATTTCGTTTTTGTGTTGTAAACTCACCATACACCCTGCTTCCTTACTAGCACAGGAGTCGGGCTGCTTGGGCAGGCAGCTAACACATACCCATCCAGTCCCATCCAGGCTGGATCTCCTCTGTGACAGGACAGGCTTAGAAAAAACACCTGACTGCTGAAAGCACAGGATTACCTTTGCCATGACTGTACACTGATCCTGCCACTCCACAGTTTAATTAGGCTTTGCAGGGAAAAAAAAGGCTGCCTTCAGATTTCTTTAGACTTGCTGAAATGATCCTTTCCTGGGTATCTTCTCATGCCTGCATTTTGACAGAGTGTGAGTGATCTGTCTTCACTTCCTCCTTTGTCATTCACCATTTGAGACTCTGCATTTCTGCCTCCCCATACTGAACCCGTGTAGAGAACTTCTTGCAGTGTAGCTTCCCAATCCAACCCGTACATCAGCATTGACATAACACTGGAGCTGAAGAACATCTTTGACCTGCTGGTGCCAACAGTGAGAAAATGAAACTGGACTATAGAGACAAAGGAGCTGTGACTTAATACAACAAGGGACTGAAGCATAGCACTGATAGCATCCAAGCCTAGAGCCATGCTGTGGAGCTGCAGCTCT
Organism: Urocolius indicus; assembly: GCA_013401255.1. Classification (NCBI taxonomy): domain Eukaryota; kingdom Metazoa; phylum Chordata; class Aves; order Coliiformes; family Coliidae; genus Urocolius; species Urocolius indicus. Next base: position 185,123 of record WBNH01002863.1, read on the forward strand.
GTGTTTGGGAAGCCCTCTCTATTGGACTTGAATATATCCTGGGAATTGAACAAACTAGGACTGACCACCTGAGCATCTTCAGTCTTTAACACAAGCTCTCTTTATTACAATAGCATGTAATCAGGACTGGTGATGCTGACCTCCCAAGAAGGAACCTCCACACCCTCCCTGGGCAGCCTGGGCCAGGGCTCCCTCACCTCAGCACCAAAGGACTTGCTCCTCCTGTGCCACTGGAGCTGCCTGTGCTCCAGCCTGTGCCTGTTACCCCTTGTCCTGGCCCTGGCCACCACACAACAAACACTGGCCCCATCCTCTCCACACTCAGCCTTTAGAGATTGATCAGCATTGATAAGGGCCCCTCTCAGCCTTCTCCAGGCTGAACAGCCCCAGGTCCCACAGCCTTTCCTCCTCACACACATGTTCCATCCCCTCAGCATCTTGGTAGCCCTGTATTCACTTAGCTCAAGAGTTACTGAAGACATGAGTGGGGAAAAGAGGAAAGGCACATGGCTACAAAGCATCAAATGTAGCTGCCAAGTGTGTGTATGGCACTTGTGATACAAGTGCAGGGAACCCTAACTGGCATGTCCACTGTTTCCTAGCTCTGCAAGGAATCCCAGGGTTCACCTGCAGGAGCAGCAGCCTCCCAAAGCACTGACTGATAAAGGGAAAGGCAAGGAAAGTGTCTATGTTTACTTACCTGGTCCTGAGTTCTCAAAGCTAAAAGGAGAAGACTCTTGTATTCATGTTGGGAAATGATTCCTGTGCAAAGCAAGGAAAAAAGAGCATCATAGGTAGGATTTCCTGGGGACACCTTGGTCATCTGAAGCTCACCAGTGATAGTCAAAGGCCACTGGGTTGTCTCTGGGAGGAAGGTGGAAGCAGCCCTGACTGCAGTTTGCATCCTGCAGTGGAGATGACCAGAGGACCCGGTTTAGCATGCAACCAGCACACCCACTGCAGGTGCTGGCTGCAGCAGCCGTTGGAGGTCACATCCAGACCTGGTACCACACAGCAGGTCCTGGACACCCTCTCAGAGGCAGAAAGGTGAGGAAACAGGTCTTGGAGCTGATACCAAGCGACACAGGCTCAAAGTGCTGGCATCAACCAAACTGTCGTGAGGTCCCAAGGGAGGAGAGGGGGCACCCCAGCTCTTTCACCCATCTGGGCACTTGTAGCACTCTGCACTGTTGCCATGTACCATGTTGCCCCCCCAGTGCCTATTTCTGGCCATGCCAACAGGCATTATTAGCAGCCTCACACTCTCCCATTGTCAGAACCAAGGGGCTGCTTTTCCTGATGCTTTCTTTCTCTGGGTTTTCTCTTCCTGAGACAAACCAATTGCTGACTTTCTCCATCCCCTGTGGGGAGTGATGCTGGAAATCAGGAGAGTCCTCACATCCTGGCTTTTTTTTATTGAAACTCACTGACTGCTTTGCCACTCCCAGGGCTTCTGCCTGCTCCAAACACACATATGACAGCACAGCCCTAGGCTGAGCTTGCTTTCTCTTGTCTTGTACAATACTCCCAGTCCTCCCTTTCCTGAAGCTGAATTTAATAGGAGACTCAGGAAATTTAATACAAGTAGCTTACAAAACATTTAATTCTGTCTCTGAGTTCCTGTAGCTGAAGTCCCTTGAATCACAAAGCCCACTTTCTAAAGGGAAACCATCATATCATCTACTTAGTAACATCTTTATCATCTTTTAATTGCTGCTTTTGTTTTTAAACAACAAAATAAGCATGAAAAGAAGCCAAGAAAAGTGTGTATTTACATGGAAGCAATTCAGATCCATGAATGAAAGGAAATGAACCAATTTAACAGGCAGGAAAGGTTAAAGATGATTACATGCCTTACAGTCTCTGCAATCTCTCTGCAACACTGCTCATGGTTACTGGAACATAAATAGTCCTGTATTTTAGACTTTTAAATCCCTTAACGAGTCTTTTTAATGCATCAAGGGGAGAATGATGCTTTTCTAAGGAAATGGGTCGGTGCCAGGAAAGAGCACACACCTGGCTTTAGTGCATGTTGTGTGGAAATGTCCTCCAAGGGTTTCTAAGAACTGGAGAGCAGCAGGCTGAAATCTCAGCCCCTTGTGTTCCTTCTTGGATTGATGTGGCCTCAGCCAAAGAAAAACTGCTATGGAACCAGAATGTGTCATTAAACAAGCACAGATCTGAAGAAATCCCATGTGGCTGCCCTCGTTGGACTGAGCACAGAGGACGTATGTGTGGGGAATCGTTCCAGTCACTGCAGCCTTGGGGAGACCCACCTGAGACTGAGCTGGACACTGGCCAAACACAACACAAAGACTCACCTTGCTCTGCAGGACTAAACACATGGCTGGTAGGGAGAAACACACAGAGAGCTGGTGAGACTTGTCCAAACTCTCTTATAGCAGAAATAAGATCTTTAGTCACTGAGATTTTTGACCCTGGCATCTTGCATTTTCTCTGCATAGCAGCTCCTTCCTCCCTCTGATTTTCACCTCCTCATCAAAGCTTCCCCAGGTTTCCCTCCTCAGTTTTATTTCTATCTCCCACTCAAGCCTTCAATGCTCTCTCAAGCTGCTTTTTGTGGGGGTTTGAGTTTCAAGAGCAGGAGGCTTTTCCAGCTTCTTGCCTTCAAATCACCAACTAAGATCTTAGTTCTCAGAAGCCCTGTTGCCAACCCAATCCTCTACTGTCCTGCAGAGAGGGAATGTCTTGGACCTGAGGGATCAGAATGTGGGTAAATGAGCCATCACAAAGCTTGCACAATGACTGTGGTGTGACTGTCTCCTCGAGTCCTTGGTGCCCTCTGGAAGAATGCTCTTTTAATTTCATGGTTATCTTCAAAGCAATATCATCCAGCCCCTGCCGCTTTGCAGGGCCTGAGGTCTCTGCCCTGTCCTGTTTGCTGTGGAATGAAGAACAGACACAGTTGTACTTTCTTCCCCTGTCAAGCCAGATTAACAAAGTCATACCCACTCCTCTTAACTGTGGCAAGGCAGTTCAGAGAGCTCAGCACCACATATTCATGCACACTGCTTAATTCTGTGATAGTCCCTCTGGTTTGTGAATGCCTTGGGGCTTCTCCTTACTGCTTCAGCTCAAAACAGGACAAACGGGAAGCAGTGCTCAGAAACTGAGGCGTTCCTTTCAGTGGAGAGCACTTCACACATCTCAGAGATGAAGTTTCAGAAGTGTTCACGTTTCAGTAGTGCATGGAAAAAGATGAATGAAGAGCAACACATTGGAGCTTCAAAATAGCCTGGGGTGAAATTTCTCTGATGAGGAGGAGGGGGAGTGAAAAAGAGATAATTTTATGCACAACCCAAGATGGAGCTGGGTGCCTTTTTAAGTCAAAACTTGATCATCCTAGTTTTGTAATAGTGCCTCTTTTTTTTTTTTTTTTTGTCAGCTTGAAGCAGCCCCAGTGAGGGATGGCTGTGGCTGAACTATTCTCTTCTGCCTTTTTCTCACAGATCTGTGCTATGTGTGTGCAGGTGCCAGGGTAGTCAAGAGGGAAAGAAACTGAGAGCTTGGTGCTGAAAGCACAAGTCAGCACTACTAAGAAGAAGTTCCCTTAGGTCTCAGGAAGTTAGAGTCGTTCTTTCTTTGTTGAGGTCAATCACTGGGGAAAGGCAAATGTCGTATCCATGTGTGGAGGACTTTCAGAAGGTCATTTGTGATGTACTAGAACAGTGATGCTATCAGTGATGTTCTGCTTAGGTTGTTCTCCCTGTGGACTATCGCTGTTTCCAGCCTGTCCCAGGGGGTGACCTTTACTGAGTTAGCAGGAGGAGCTGCAGTGATCCAGGAGAGACCCTGGATAGGGACAGTGCAAAGGACAGCAGCTCTGACAGCCTGTGCTGGAGTCTTCCTGACAGAGAGCTGGGAGGCACAGTAGCACACACTGGGAATACTGGCTTCAGCTCTGAGAGGAGCCTTGTTGTAAGGATCTCACCAGATAATTTGCCCCAGCAGAACAGTCTCTGCTGAGAAGCTGATGCCAAATTATAGCGTAATCTCTCTGTAAATACTTGTGTCATTTAAGTGATCACCTGGTGAAATGGGTCCCATAATGTAAATGGTGTTGGGCAAGCAGCTGCTGACAAGAAGGCACAAACCCAAGCAGTATTGCTCTGGTGTGAGTGCTCTGTCTGTTCCTCCTGATGAGTCAGAAGAGAGCAAGAAGCCTGCTCCCCAGCCACGAGGATAACAAGTCACAACCTCTGTGTGTATCCTCAGCACATGGCCAGGGTGGGATGCTCCATTCCTTCCACTCCCAGCTTGGATATTGCCAGTAGGCACAGGGCTGCTCTTTTCTTTCTTACCACCTCAGTTATTTTTTTCCCTGCAGAGACAAGGCATCTGTGCTTTGATTTCTTTGTACTTTTCTTAGCCTTGTTCCACTTCTCCAGACCTTTACCTGTTTGGTTCTGGCTCCAAGTATTGGGAGTAACACATGTATTTATGGAATAAGTCATTTTAAAATGTGATGGTGCTAATTATTACCTTCATTATGACTGAGTCCTGAGGGAACACTTGAGGTTTGGAGAGCTTTCTAATCAAATTGTTCTAAAGCTCATTTTGAGGTTCATTAAAACATACAAGGATCTTTCATCTTTATATACCTTTTGAAATTGCTAATGCTCTCAACTAAAATAAGAGTCTCATGAAAATATACCCTATATACTGGGGAGGACTTTGGAGAAAGGAGTGAAGAGGATGGTAATTTAAGAGCTTTGCTGAAGAAACTTTTCCACATTGGTTAAATGAAATGGGGAAAGTTTTGTGGGTTCAGCAGGGAGCAAAAATGAGCTCCTGGACTAAAGAGTGAACCTGTTGGAAATGATCTCAAAACGCTCCATAAAACAATAAGGACCATTCTACAAAACTACAACTGTTCAAGAGTCACCAGCACTGAATCCAGCTCAAGGAGGATCAGTGGCCTATGCAATAAGTCAGCGAAGGAAGACATACCAGAAAGGAAGAAAGTCAGTTATGTTTCAAGTCACCTTCATTCATAAAATGTTGCTTTATCTGCTGGGAGTGGGATGTTGGGAACCAACTTTGCTGTTTTCCAAGTGCACTCTGCACATCACCAGTTATTGAATAGGCTGCACGTCTGGAGCCAGAAGGGAATCGTGACCATATTTTTCCTTCTAGTTTACAAGATTGTTTGCACACTGGGATGCCAGATGGCCTGAACTTTAAGTTAGGATATAATGAAGTCAAATACCAGCTTCACATCTTGAGAGGAAGAAAGAAAATCCCTCTGAGTAGACAGCTTCTTGCTGAGTGCTCACAAACATCTCCATGAAGGGCTTGAAGCTTCTGCAGGGGCAGCAGTCACACCTGCAGGTTAAAACACCTCTCCAGTCTTTCCTTGACCATAACTTCAGACTTCATCCTAAAATAACAGCTGCAGACCCTCTATGCTTGCCATGGGATGTGAAGTCCATTGTCCTCTTCTCCCGTGAGGTGCTGTACAGCCCTCTGTGGTCAAGCTGACCCCACTGTCTGTGGTCTTGCTGGAGCTGGAGGTCTCAAGGATTTCACCCTGCAAGTATGAATTTCACCATGATGGGCATCTGTTGAAAATGAGACATTGCAATTCAGATATTGCAACAAACTAGTTATGGGCAAGAGAGGAAGTAAAGAACATCACTAATAGGGCAGATAATCTGCTTCAGGAAGTCTGTTTCCACCTACTCAGGAGAAGCCTAGAAGGGCAGGTCAGGTGTTTGTGCCATTGTCATTTAGAGAGAAGAGAATTCTTCTCTCAGTCATGACAAACTGCAGCTTTTCACACACATGAAATGCTGTGTGTGTGTGTGATTGGTTCTGAAGAGGTCACTGCCATTGCAAAGGTGGAGAACTTGATTGTCCTACCAAGGCAAGTTGGATGCCATTTCCCACAGTACAGGTGCCCCTACAACCTGGGAACTGAGGCTAATGGAGATGGATGGTCCAAGCCAGGCCATATGGCCAACCTAGAGACCTCTGCCAAGTGAGGAAATGAAGCTTGGTCTCCTGAACCTAAACTGCTGGATTATTCCCCAAAACTTCTTTATTGCTAGGCTTTATACTGCAAACCTTCTCACTGCCTTGAGTGGTAGTGCTTAGCTCAGTGGCTGTCACTGTGACACAGAGGGCAGCTGTCTTCAGGCTCATCCTGTGTTTCTCTCCTTTCTATATCACTGCAGTTATGATTTGGCTTTTAGCAGTTATTCAGAGCTCTCTGTGGGGAAACCATTGGCACTAATTGATGAAATGCTTTCATTTACTTGGTGACAGAATTATTAGAGGCTGATAATTGATGGACTGATATCACACAGCTTTTTGCCAATGATCACACTCATTATATATCCCTCCTGCTTTCTTGTCTCCAGCCCTGGTGCTTCCATTCGTGTTCATTTCACTCGATCATGCATTTCATTAGCAAACAATAAAATGTGATTATATGTAGGAAGGATCCCAGCTATAAATAGTGGCCTGAGCTTCACAATTTAAAACTAGGAAGGCAATAATTTTTTTCAGAGTGTATTTTGGAGAAGATGAGTATTTGCTTCAGTTGTTGAGTGAGAGGCTGCTCCAGAGCCTGTTGAACTGGGGAAGCCACTCCATCAGTTCAGTGTGATGTGGATCTTCATGCTAATGATAGAAATAATCAATAGATAACATAGATAAAGGTTGAGAAAAAGTTTGGTCTTGGGCAGACACACTGTGGAACATGAAGTACTTATTTGAGAGGACATGACTCTGGAAAGAGGAGTTGAATGAGGGTTGTGAGAGCATTGTGGTCTCTCCTTAGAGTTCTTAGACAATAGTTCTGGAAACCAGGTTTGAGTAGCTGAGCTGAAAATGCAGAAGCAGTAAATTAGTGCCATGTTGTTAATGATGAACTTTATCCCAGAACTCATTTCATTCAGGAGTGGAATGTGCCATAGCTAGGATGAGGTTCACCTCTGCTCTGCTGATTTCTCTCCCTTTACAAGGTCCACGTCACCACTGAACAGGTCAGAGTGAATAGAAGACACTCTCGGTTTTGCAACCTCTATTCAGAGATATCAGTCCCTGTGTGGGGGCAAACTGGTGACTTAATAGCTCCTGTGCTGCTGCTACTCCCCCTGTCTCCAGTCCTTCTTCCAGCAGGCTTGGATAGCCCAGACCCTAATCCTGTTCTGAACTTGCCTGAGTCTATGTCATTTCTGCTCTGCATATAGAATATAGAGGCTGAGGGAGCCCTGGCCCAGGCTGCCCAGGGAGGGTGTGGAGGCTCCTTCTCTTCTCGGGAGGTTTCCAACCCCAGCTGGACACGTTCCTGTGCCCCTGCTGGAGGGGAACCTGCTGTAGCAGGGGCTGGGGCTGGATGAGCTCTGCAGGGCCCTTCCCATCCCCATCATGCTGGAGTTCTGTGTGATTCTGTGAAAGCTTTTAACTGACATGTGGAGACTATGCACAAACCCAAGGCAAGAACAGAGCTGGGGTCAAAGCCACTGGAGATGGAGGCTGCAGTAAGAAATTCTGGCTTGGTGTTTCTCTTTCAGTCCTTCCTGTTGTTTTCTGCATATTATTTCGAGGCAGTCAGTTCATTTCAGAAAGGGAACAGACAACATGGTGTGTGCAGCTCTTGTAATTGCAGAGACTACAGTGCTGCAATGCTGCCCTGATCCTTGCCTTTTACTTCCTCTGGGCATGGGAGTGTGTACCCACTTTCATTACTCATAGAGGTCCCATATTATGGGAGAAATAACTCCAGCCCAGCAGAATCCAAGCAGATGCTTAGTAAATTGGGTCATTTGTGCAAAAAAAGAGAGACAGGTGTGACCTTCTCCACAAGGCAAACACACTTGGATTGGATTTATGGAGTCACCATATGGTCACAGTTGTGTAACAACCTGCACATCTCTACTGTGTCTCTTCAAGCTTTTTTTTTTATATGCTGGGCCTTAAGGACAGTGGTCTTGACTCCCAGTAGTTCTGGTGGGAGCAGAACTCTTTCCCTCACAAACAGAGGCAGCACTCCCAGCCAGCACATCCCACAGAGAGGTGAAAACGCAGCTGCAGACTGCAGCAAAGCACTACAGATCCTCCAGACCCTTCCTGCTCTCTGCTGTTTCTGCCCTTCTCAAGATGTGATTCAGAGGTTCACTACACCTGGTGTGCTTCTAGTCTCATTTCTTAGCAGGCAGTGGTTGTAGCTTTTTGTCTCTGACTTTGTCTTTCAGATTAAAAAGAACTAAAATATTTACTTCTAGATTTTCTGGTTTGAGAACATGGAGCCATAAAAGTGTTGAAAGACTTTCTGCATGACCATGAGGAAGTCAGTTTGAGATAAAACCAAGAAGAATGGAGAATTGGTTCATTTACTCTCCTGGGAACTTAGAAAGAATGGTTCATACTCAGATGATTCTAGGACACAGGCCATGACCGGAGCCTGAGCCTGGGCTTTTCCCATTGCCTCCCATAAAAATACAAGAAGGCAAACCCCACTCAAACTGTCTCTGAGCTACAAGACAGCCACAGAAGAGTCCTTCAAAGTCCAGGAAGACCAATAGTAGCTTTAAGGCATGATATGATGCCTGTAGTTGGTCCCATCAGGTCACTGGTCAAACTGGAATTTGACAGACAAACCAGTTTGCTTTAGATTCAGAGATTTTTGTTTAAACTTTCTTTACACCAAAACAAACAGATTGAGCAAATGTTTAAAATCAAACCACTCAGTGTCAGGGGGAAATGCTCCTACTGTTCTCAAATGAGAAATGCCCACACCTTTTTCTTCATCCCAGGCAGAATAAACTTCATTCACCACGAGGATGGATGTGTTCAGCCTGAACTTGCCTCAATGACAAACAAAAGACTTTCTTCCTTTTCGCTTTCTCTTTTCCTTACTCCCTTCAGTTCTATCCTAAACTTCTTAAAAGCCTCAGACCCTTTTGACTCTCACACTGAGCTCTGCCCACAGCAAACTCTTAAAGAGCCTGTCATCCCAGCCCCTGACTCCTATGGGATAAGGGAGCTGCTTTTATGCCCTCGGGATGACTGATGAAGCTGTTCCTACAGGTACTGCACAGCGTAGGCCATAATCCTGCTCCTGCTGATGAGGGAAAAGAAAACTTCTCAACTCAGAAGAAGGTGCCAGAGAATGCACCTTTAAATCTCAGGTTTCTTAGAGGAGCAGAAACACCTACCTTTTAACAGGAAGGTGGGGGAAGGCTCATTTAGCAGTCTGCAAGCTGTAGATGATCCCCCCATAAGCTAAAGGAAGGACTGGACTGGGTTGCACTGTTCTATAGGGACAGTTCATGGAATCATATAATGGTAGGGATTGGAAGGGACCTTTAGAGATCATCTAGTCCAATCCCCTCATCTCGTCCAGCATGGCAGTTGCTGCCACACTGGCACCGTTGTATTCCCAAAGTGTCCAAATCTTCGTAGCACAATGTGGAATGGCCCCATCACTCCAGTTTTCCAAATGCCAGGCCATTTGCTGAGTTTGATAGGCACGTTCCCAACAGTTGTGGCACTCCTCATTCATTCACTGCCTACTGCTGTGCCAGGACTTCATTAAAGAGAGGGAAGAAAACATGTAGCTTTGTGTGCACTTGCTCCAAGCCTCCCTGATTTTGCTGTATCATATTCTGCTTGCCATCCTGCTAACTTAATTTAGCATTAGCAAAAAACTTATATAAAGAAGAAGACGAACCCAAATCCTACCATACAAATCTTTCTATCTGCAGGGACTGTTTCTCTTTCAAAAGTGCTCTGTTGTGCACTCCTGTCATGACCTTTACTACCTCTGCCCACCTTTGCTCCCATGGAGCTGGTTTGCTTAGCTTCAGTTAGACATATCCAGATAATGTTTTGCCTCTAACTGTGGTTATGAACCTAAAAAGCTGCTCAGCAGTAGTGACATGGCTGTTTGCTAGTGCTGTGCCTTTAAATGATACATCCATAATCTCTTCAATCTCCACCATTGGAAGGAGGTCATGATGATGTGCGTCAAGGAGAGATTCTGGGAGTGGGAAAGGTTCCCACATGTGGATTGGTGATGGGGAGCAAGGGAAAGATAAAAGAAATAAGATTGAGAAAGGTGAATGATGTGGTGTGGTACTGCACTTGCATCCCAAGTAGGACAGAACTGCAGGAGTGGGTGCAGTGCTGTGCAGAGGAAGCTGAGCTTGCTTGGCATGGGTGTGTGTCACCCTGCTCACAGCTGCATTGAAGAGCCTTTTCACTTTGGTTAATCCACCCTGAGCCTTAGCACTGCAGGACTACCCTGTATTCAACATGCAATTAGGTTTACTCCTCTCTAAATGGTGACTTGCAGTTTACCCTGGAGTGGCTGTGTCCACTCTACAAGCACAAAGGATTACCTAGGGGTACCTACTCCCAAAACTAGAGGCAGTAAATACGTGCACTCAAACATTACTTCTCTTGGCAGCATATTGCTGCTGTTCTGGCTTGGGAGCCAAACATATGGCCTTCCTTGCAATGGGAACAAGGGTTCCCCTGACAGTTATCACTGACATATGAGACAGAACAAACTCTAATTTGCTCTCCCTGGCAGCAGGAGGCATCTGTGGTGCTGGGAGCCCTGGGACAGAGCAAGAAAACTGCGAGGTAAAGGGCATTGTAGACAGGAGGAAAGGAAAAACTGGTAATTGGGCCTGAAAATAATCCTTTGATTCAAACTGAAGTAAGAGAGGCTCTAGTGTCAGGTAGAACTGCAGAGATATTGCTAAACATGCAGAAAATTAGCTGAAATACAGTGCCTGGAAGCAACTTCCCTCTGAGGGATGAGATGGGTGTGTGCCTCTGCCTCTGAAGATGGGCATTGATTGAGATTCAGAACACCAGCTTGAAAAACTGGCACAAACATGCCCTGCATGGGTGGGAGTGGGGATCAGAGACAACAGTGTCTGTGCAGGGTTTGGAGTGCAAAGAAAAACTCAGTGTCTTCCCACTGAAGTCTTACTCTGGGTGTGTTTTCCTGAAGTGTTGGAGAAATAACAGGGTGTATGACTCTGCCAAGGAAGGAACCAGGACAGGGGGAAAGAAAACAAAAGTGAACTGAGCTCCTCACAAAGATCTAAACAGTCCCAGGTGAGTCCTTGCTGATGGGAGTCTGTGCTTGAGTGGCCTCCTGCAACTCTGCCTCGAGCAAAGAGAGCCATCAGATCTATTCAGGGAGTGGCAGAAGTCACATCAGGATGAACTCTGGCCAGAACCAGTGTTCTGTTTTATAAAGAGTGTTCAGATACCTGGTGGGCCTTTGGAGCAATGGTGTTTCATGTTGCAGCAGAAGAGATCACTTGATGTCCCTTAAAGTCGTAGTTTTAACGCCCCATTTCAGAGAAGAACCTTGCTTTCTCTCATCTCCTGGTGTGTTTCTATCTGTCAATGGCACAAAGGTCAGGGTCTTGTCAGAGGCTGTAGAAATACCCAGCAGAAATGGATCTGGACTGTGGAATATTAAAACCCCATTGTCTCTGATGCCCTTGGCTTCCTTACCTGGAAACAAATATTCTTCTGGGCTTTGAGTACAAAAGAAATGGTCAGGTTGATGAAATTAGCAATGACTTTATTCAAGTTAGGTATATGGCATCTTCAAGACATGATGCCTGAGAAGAGGCTTCTGGAGCTAGGAGCAAACACTTGGTGCCCGAGAGCCAATGTGTGCAGCAATGGAACAAAACTAAAGCAGAAATAGCGAGCCAAAGAGCCAAGGCAAGAGATTTGTATTAAGAAAATACAATAGCACTGTGCCGAGAAGCCCTTATAAGTACCTTTCCTCCCAGGAATGGCACACATCAGTCACACTGGCTGCAGGTTTATGGATTGTGTACTGCTTTCTCTTTATGTGCCAGATTAAACTGTCTGAAACTGAATAGTTACCCAAAGCATCAGGGAGGCAGGCTCTCATGTTATTTATCACCTGTATTGCAAGAGGTGTTGCTACCTGTGGAGATGCAACAGGGCCTTGAGATAGGAGCAACAGGAACAACTTCCTCAGAGCTGTCCATGGGGCAGAGGGATGGTCCTGTGAGCAGCTTACATGTCAGGCATCACAGAAGTGCATTTAGAGTCATACGTGTGAGTTGTATAGAGCTATTTTGTCACAGGTACAAACCATGTCTACTGCACAGGTTCAGATATAGACTATGGTGGACTCGAGTGTAGATCTACAGACACAGTGTCCCCAAAGGACTTAGAAGTGCAGAGAAAAATGAGCCAGCCCATGTTCTGACCACTGTGTGTTCACTGTTTGATTCTTATTTCATCTTCATCCCTCAGGACTGCTAAAAGCTTTAATTGCAGTCTGTTCCCTGGTGATTGGGATGATTTACATGTTGTCACGATGTAATTATGACTTGATCCAAGAGCAAACAGAATGATGTTGGCTGGATATAATCCTGGGTGGGCTAAGCTTCAGTCACCCAATGAGATGTCCTAAGTGGTACAGGGAAAGTCACATCACTTCTGCCCCTCCTTTCTGTGATGCCCTTGGCTTCTTGCCTATCACTTGTAATGGTGAGCTTGATTCTGGGCTTGGTGATAGGGTACTGTGAGGGGTGATGATTAAAATTGTCCAGCTTATCCAATACAGTCTGTAAGGCTGGTGCAGGGCAGAATGCCAGAGCAGGAGAAATGCAAGGTGCAGAAAAGAAATTGTTGCATCTTTCTGTAACCTCTTATCTCAGCATTAAACATCCAAAAGTTGGGGTGGGTGTGTGTGTGTGTGTGTGTGTGTGTGTGTGTGAGAGCAGTGTAACTCTGCTGAGTTTGTGCATGTTGGATGGTAAGCACAGAATCACAGAATCTTCTCTCTCCAGCCAGCAGGACCAAAACCTTTTATTTGTTACTAAAGCTGGGTTGCTAAATATAAGCAGCAATGTGCCCTCATGGCCAAGAAGGCCAATGGCATCTTGAGATGTGTCAAGAAGAGTGTGGGCAGCAGGTCAAGGGAGGTTCTGCTCCCCCTCTGCTCTGCCCTGCTGAGGCCTCATCTGGAGTCTTGTGTCCTGTTCTGGGCTCCCCAGCTCCAGAGGGACAGGGAACTGCTGCAGAGAGGCCAGTGCAGGGACACTAAGATGCTGAGGGGATGGAACATGTGTGAGGAGGAAAGGCTGCAGGACCTGAGGCTGTTCAGTCTGGAGGAGACTGAGGGGGGATCTTATTAACATTTACAAATATCTCACTAGTGGGTGTCAGGACGTTGGAGCAGCACTTTTTTTTTTTGATGGTATCTGGCAACAGGACAAGGGGTGATGGGATGAAGCTGCAACACAAACAGTTCCACTTAAACATAAGTAAAACTGTTTCAGTGTTTCAGTGAGGGAGCCCTGGCCCAGGCTGCCCAGGGAGGGTGTGGAGGCTCTTTCCTTGGGGGATCTTCAAGACCCACCTGGACACGTTCCTGTGTGACCTGATCTAGGTGGGAGCTGCTTCTGCAGGGGAGTTGCACTGGATGAGCTCTACCATTCTGTGATTCTACTCAGGGAGTAGATAGAAGATGGAGTATTAGAAAGTGGCAGGAAATGATGCTGCATTTCACTGGGTAGAATCATTGCATTCAACACAATTAATTTCTTTTATGGAACCACTGAGCTTTTTGCCTGCAACAGGCAATGCCACCCTCCCTGTGCCTGGCAACACCAACCAGGTATTACTTAAAAGTAGAGGAAACATTTTGGTTAATCTCAGAACTAGCCATTACATCTTTTTCTTTATTGAAACTTCTATTTCATCACACACCAGAGACGTGAAAAATCAATTTCACAAGGCATATTTTTTTAAAGCAACATATAATTGCTTGCAAATAGGGACTTAGACCAGAAGTGCCTCCTTCAATTACCCAGCCACAGCACTGTAGAATTAGAACACCATGTGTATTACTTTCTTGACAAATCAATAAAAAAATAAACAAACAGCAGCAGATTGGTCCCAGGATGATGCCAAGACCAGTCCCAGAATGAATTTTATGGGCCTTATAAAAACAGACTTTATATTATAGCATCTTAATTAGAGCAGCTCTGCCATTGCTGCTGTTGTGTATTTATGTAAATGGTTGGTTTCTGTACATGAAGCAGCCAGGCTGGAATCACTGCTCTTACCAGAAGTCACTATCACTACACAGAGCTGCTTTCCCGAAGTTTTGGCCACTTTCATGAAAGATGCCACCCAGGGAGGGTGTGGAGGCTCCTTCCTTGGAGATCTTCAAGGCCTGCCTGGACACATTCCTGTGTGACCTGATCTAGGTGGGAGCTGCTTCTGCAGGGGGTTGGACGGGATGAGCTCTAAAGGTCTCTTCCAACCCTACCATGCTGTGATTCTATGAGACAGGAAAGCAAAGTTGGGAGTGAAGGTTAGATGAGAAATGATGGGATGTTGAGCTTTTTCCTTTCTGAAAACAGAAAGGGGAAGATATTTTAAATTACTCACTCTGATAACATGAATTTGGGTCACATCTGGCAATATTTCCAATTCACTTTCAATCTTTCAAGGCATCTGTTTCTCTAGTAGTATGGTTAGAAGTGAAATATTGAAACAATTGTCATTTAGAATGCAAAAAAAACCCAAACCAACCCAGAGATCTTTTAAAGATCTGAAGAGACAATCAAAGGATTTAATTAAAGACTTTCTTTTTCTTTTAAATGTCTGACTCAAATTTGTTAAAAATTTGTGTGATATCTTATCACCCATATTGTTTAAAGAAACCATCATAGAATCATAGAATGGTGGGGATTGGAAGGGTCCTTTAGATATCATCCAGTCCAATCCCCTTGCAGGAGCAGGTTCACCTAGATCAGGTCACACAGGAACGTGTCCAGGTGGGTCTTGAAGAGCTCCAAGGAATGAACCTCCACACCCTCCCTGGGCAGCCTGGGCCAGGGCTCCCTCACTGAAACACTAGAACTGTTTTTTCAATATATTAAGTGGAACTGTTTGTGTTGCAGCTTCATCCCATCACCCCTTGTCCTGTTGCCAGATACCATAGAAAAAAAGTGCTGTCCCAACCTCCTGACACTCACCAGTGAGGTATTTGTAAATGTTAATAAGATCCCCCCTCAGTCTCCTCTTCTCCAGACTGAATAGCCTCGGGTCCTGCAGCCTTTCCTCCTCACACACATGTTCCATCCCCTCAGCACCTTGATGTCCCTGCACTGGCCTCTCTCCAGCAGTTCCCTGTCCCTCTGGAGCTGGGGAGCCCAGAGCTGGACACAAGACTCCAGATGAGGCCTCGGCAGGCAGAGCAGTGGGGGAGCAGAACCTCCCTTGACCTGCTGCCCACACTCTGCTTGCTGCCCCCAGGTTGCCATTGGCTTCTTGCCCACGAGGGCACGTTGCTGGCTCATGTTTAGCTTATTATCAACTAGAACTCCCCGGTCTCTCTCTGCAGAGCTGTTCTCCAGCAGGTCACCTCCCAAAGGGTCAGTGTCTCTCTAGTACAGTCACAGGGATTTTCTCCTGCTATGAACTGTTACCCTGCCACAGGGCAGCCTAGATATGCCTGTGATTTCTTTCCTTACACCATGTCGTTCCCTGTCATTTGAGACAGACCTGTTTGCCAACAGACTTTCAGTGTCAAGTGATGCTGAAGACAGCCACCAACCACACAGCATTACTCCTGCATCTGCAGTGTCTATTGGCTTCTTGTGGGTGCTGGAAATGCTCAGCCCTCCTTTACCCATCCCATCTCAACTCCCCTCCATTCATTGAGAGCCATTCAATGGTGACAAGAGCCTTTTTCTGCAACTGAGATTTGCACTGAAGTGGTTGAGTGATGCCTGTCTGTCTCTTGCAGTGAATGTTGCCTTTCAGGCCACTTGTGTAACAGCCAAGGTGCAGATTTAAATGCACAAATATCTAGACAGGCAGAGTGGGAATCTCACAATATTTGATTAACCTGAATTATTTGCTTTCATAAACAAGTAGGTTTTGAAGATCTCTCCAGGACTGCAAATGATTTTGGCAATTATCTCAGAGAGATAATTACAGATTTCAAAGGAGGATGCTCTAATAGGGATAAGGGAGGATGCAAGGTGACCTACTGCAGTAATCCACCATGAAGATTAGGGAGGAAGACATCAAAAGGAGCTGGGTTTATTGATGCAATTTCTATTAACAGGATTAGTGGTGATAGCAGAGGAAAACTGCCCTACACAAGAGACATTTCTCTTTGGAGATCTGAAAACAACAGTTGTAATCACTATCCTGGAGCTGACAATTGCTGTGTGCACCGTGACCTGGGTGACAGACTGGTGTCATCCTTAGGTCTCTCCCGCACTGGAGGCTGCAGTGGAAGGTTCCTGCTGAGGGAAAGATGTGATAAAAGTCTGTCCCTGGTTCATTTTCATCTAGTCAGGTTTTGGTTTTCCTTCTCATTTGATTAGAAAACTATTCACAGTAAGTAATGGGATGAGAAAGTGCTTCTTGCCTACTTCTGTTCCTTTGTCCTGCCATTACTGTGGTCAGAGCAAAGTGGCAGAGTCTGGTGCAGCTCTGTTCCAGTGGCCCAATGACTTAGATGACTCCAAGGATCTACTAAAGGCAGTGAGGAAAGCAAACCAGTTGTCTTCAATTCATTCTGCACTGTCAGTATGCAGAGAAGCCCGGGGTGCCATGAGATGTTTTGACTCCTGCTTAGTATGGAAGAGATGCTGTGAACACATTTTTATGTCAGTGCTCACTATGAAATGCCTGAGAAATATCAGTTCAATTGGATTCCCAGACTGACCCTTCCCAGATCAGTTCCTGCTTTCCTTTATAGAGAGCTAGAAAGGAAAGGTTTGTAACCTGGGAGAGAAAATCTGAGTCATATAAAATCCTCTTGACTTCAAGACACTGGGTTAGGAAAAAAAGTTACTTATTTGGAGATGCTAAAATGAAAATTCTGGACAATTTAAAGGGGTATTTTTTAGCTGTTCTTGCTGTATATTGTTCAGTTTAAACAAATTGTCTGATTTCTATACTAGTGAAGTGGTAGCTGAATTCAAAGTCTTGATATTGTTCCTATTCCACCTGGCATCAGCACAGAGCAGTTCACACCTCTCAGTGTCATCTTCTCACCCTGGTTACCTTGCTGGCTTCCCACACCCAAACCCAGATCCAGCACAGCACTGGCTTCCTCGTGCTGATGTGAAACATGCTGAATAATTGATGATCTGCTTTGCTGACTGAACTGAAAAACAGGGTTTTTGGGTCATTCCAAAATGAAATGCTTCTCTTTTTTTTTTTCTCTTCTCCCCCACAACCCAAGATCTGAAAAACAAACCCCAACCCCCAGCAAGCACTTTGAAAAGTGAATGAAACATTTGATTTTGAAGTTAAAGCTCTCTCCTGCATCCTCTGGGTCAAAACAGACAGAGAAGGAACAAAAGGAGTATAAAAAGAGATTGGAAATAAACAGGTTATGTCCCTGAAACCTGCAGTTCCATGCTTGGCTACCCACAGACTGGGCTTATGCTATGTGACCTTATCAGCTATGCAGTGTCCTAGAAAACTGTGAGACAAAACTCAGCTACAATGGCATCCTGCATGTTGGCTTAAGGATCCTTGTGAAGTCTGGTGAGAGAGACCTTCCCTGCTGTGGTGAACGTGTTCTCATTAGCTCAGAGATGAAAGGCGACACATTAAGAAGAGTGTAAGGAAAAACCCAGCAAAACTGCAAAGGCCCAGCAGAAAGGGACAGACAGAAGGAGTTTGGGGATATTTCCAGAGCTGCTGAGGGCACAGCAGACCAAACTGTGCTGAGGAAAAGCTGTTTGCCTT
The DNA here is from genome assembly GCA_013401255.1 of Urocolius indicus. Taxonomy (NCBI): domain Eukaryota; kingdom Metazoa; phylum Chordata; class Aves; order Coliiformes; family Coliidae; genus Urocolius; species Urocolius indicus. The sequence goes on from WBNH01002863.1 coordinate 202,892, forward strand.
CATGATTTTCTGTTTAAAGCAGATTATTTCCTAAGAGCAGGAAAAAGAGATGTCTTGAAGCTGACACCCTATGTGATGCCTGTAGGGATAAGGAGGAGGAAGCAGTAAGTCAAGGATCCTTCATATCTCTATATAGGATGTCATGCATTAGCAAATAGCTGTGGGAATGGTCCCAGGTAATGTGTAGAACTCCCGGCTGTCATAGTCTGTGGAGGAACACAGTGTCACCATCAGCACTGTGCTAGTCCCAGCTCACTGTGACTGATCGGCTGCACATTGAACTGCTCAGAAATAGGAGAAGCAAGAGGAGTGGGTAATAGTACATGTGGGTTCACGTTGAACAGCTGAAAATGAGAGGCTTTTGTTTGAGTCATTTTATGGGGAAAAAGAAAAAGGAGTAAATATCCCTTTTTGTCAGAAACTCAAAACTGGCAATAAAGAAACATTTTAAAAAGAATCATAGAATCACAGCATGGTGGGGGTTGGAAGGGATATTTAGAGCTCATCCAGTCCAACCCCCCTGCAGAAGCAGGTTCATCTAGATCAGCTCACACAGGAATGTGTCCAGATGGGTCTTAAAGAACTCCAAGGAAGGAGAAAATATATCATCCCTAGGTACAGTCTCATCTCACTTCTTTGCTTACACTCTGTTACACAAGGGCCAGAGAAGTGGGTGCCAGCATGAGGTGCTTTCCTGGAGGATACTGAGATCAGAGTCTGCTGTTCTTCAGTCCTCAGTCACCTCAACCATGATCAGGACCATTTAACAATCCATTACTTGCCCATTCTCTGCTTCTCCCAGTTTCCTCTGTGTTGAACAAATCAAAGGCAGCATCAGAAGCTGCTTGTAGGTAATGCAGGACTTCTTGTTTCCTCTTGCCAGGCAGTGTTAATTGGGGAGGAAGGTCATGGTTGTCCATCTCTGTTGTGTAACTGGGAAAAGGACCCATGCACACAGAGTTCCATAGACTCATAGAATGGTAGGGGCTGGAAGGAACCTTTAGAGATCATCCAGTCCAATCCCCCTGAAGAAGCAGCTCCCACCTAGATCAGGTCACACAGGAACGTGTCCAGATGGGTCTTGAAGACCCCCAAGGAAGGAGCCTCTACACCCTCCCTGGAGATTTTTCAAGTGATGGAAGCTGGTTACTTGCTTCTGAGAAGAATGCCTGAAAATGATGTGATTGACTCTTCCTGAAAAAAGAAAAGCTCTAAGTTTAGATTGGATGTGAATTTAGGATTAAAAGCAATACAGTGAAGTAAAATAAAGCACAGCACCTTTACAACCAATGCAGACAGGGAATTTGCAAAGCAGAGCACACTGTTATCTGTATCACATTATTGAGACTCCTGCAGAGTTTTAGGACTGCACAAATCTATCATGAGAAGCCTGCTTGATTTCAGACCTAAAGCTTCCTGCTGCAGAATAACCTGGGATTATTGACCCCTGAATCACGCTATAATGGCATAAATATTGACAATCATTGAGGTAAACATCAAGGTTTATTGACCAAGGTGCAGTAGCTCTCCAGGTTTACAGAGCTAGAAGGAATAGCAAATCATGTTTCATGAGACAGGCTGCCAATACAGACCTTTATCACTTACCCTAGCTGGAAATGTTTGCCCTCAGATCTCGTGTGGACAGCTCATCCCCTCTCCTAGGATGGTCCACTCCAACTTGGAGCTGCCCTGGCCCCAGCTGAACCTATTTCCCCTCACTAGTTCATGGCAACACTTGCAGATGGTGCATTTTTCTTAGGATAGCCAAAACAAAAGACTTCCCAAGGACATGATTCAGTGGACAATTTCCCTGCAAACCACTTGGTGCAGGGGAACAGAGAGCAGCAAAGACTCAGGACCGAAAACGTCACGTGCATTCTAACTCCTGCCTGTGTGCACACTGGGATTAAAATGGCAATTAGGAAAAGCTGAGTGACATTTATTAGCCCAGCAGTCCCCATCCCATTACATACATATGCTCTTAAAATATGGTGTGTGTCCATTCATATACCTCTTTATACATCACTCTGGGAAGCTTATGTAAGCTCCACCTCACGCCTTGCTTGTATGTCTGCTTGGGGAATAGTTCTGGGTCATGATCTGTTCTCTTTCAGAACACAAGCCAACTACCAATAACTGATGTAGTTCAAAGAGAACATTTTCCCCAGGCACTTTGGTTGATAATTATCCACTGTTGGGTTCCTCATCTGTTCTTGGCCCCTGTTTGGGCTAGAAGCCAAGCCAGAGGGAGTCCTGTTGTGATCAGGTCTGGTGATTGCAGTTATTGTAGGTCCTACATGATTACCTTTCCTGAAGCCTTTCCTCCTCTGAGAACACTCTAAGCAGATGTTCTTGCTTGTCACCATGACTCTTTCCAGGCTGTCCTGACTCAGTCTTTTCCTATTAAAACAGGGAGATGTAGCTCAGACCGTGCCCCAAAGCCTCCTGCATCCCTCATCCACTCAGGTGTGTTTCCTGCATAGCAAAACACGAGGCCTCTCAGAGTTTCTTGTTTCTCTGGCATTTTGTTCCTGTCTACAGAGGTGGAACTGAACTCAAATGTGAGGAGGTACAGCAAACAAGCAGTTTTCACCCAATATTGAAGCTACCAGAAGACATCCAGAACAGTATGAGGTTCATAGAGGAATAGATATTTTATTTCCACTCACGGACTCTGATGATGGACTGGTCACTATGGGAATCCTCCCAGCCTCCTTCCTTCACCTTCTGTTATAGATTGTCACTATCTATTTGACACTGGTGCCAGACATTCTGTGCAGAGATATTAAAGAGGGTGGCCTAGGAGCCCTGGGGCTGAGAAAGAACAAGATAAAGGATACTCCCAAGTTGAGGCAGCTCCACAGTCTCACTGATGCTTGTAGTGCATATCATGAGAAAAACTTCTGGATTAATGCAAATGCAGGGAGAGCAATGAATATTCAACAACCTCCTAAAAGGAAAGAGGGAAACACAGGGAAGTTTCAGGCTGAATATGAAGCAATAAGTCCTATTAACTAAAACTAAACGTTGAGGATTTGAACAGAGATCACAGTCAGCTGTAGTCAGGTGGAACTGAATGAATGTTTAGCATCTCTTGTTCCTAAGACTCAGTGTAATATTCTGACTCTACACTGCCCAGATTAGTAGTCTGAATTAGAAATGTAGTATGAGACTCATGTAGGACGTGGCAGAAACAGTCTCATCATTGCTAAAACATACCATAAATGTGCTTTGTTGCAGCAAAACTGGTCCCAGGAGTTACTTGATTGTTAGTTTTTACAATGGTTTGCATTTCATTTTGTTCATTGTCCACATTCTTATTTTCCTGTTGAGGTGCCAGTGACATTTAGCAAATGACCGAGCTTTTCACAAAGCCCATTGGTCACATCTCAGGAGATGATATGACAACAGAAAGGCTCTCTCTTAAAAGTAAAGCTCGGCTCAGGAAAATGCTGCATCACACTTAAGCACATGCTTAATCACCAGGCTGAAAAAGGACCCCATGGGCATTAAGTCAAATATGCTTGAGCCACTGTCTTCATTCCTGCTGGGTCTGAACATCAGCACATACTGGACTCAAAGGCAATTTCAGCTTCATGATTTCTGATGTAACAGGAAAGCTTTCTGCAGTTGCATGATTGGCTGGGCATGTGAGAGAGGAGCCCTGCACTTGGGGAGGAACTGCTCCCTGCATCTGTATAGGCTGGCAGTGACCTGCTGGAGAGCAGTTCCAGGAGAAGAACGTGAGTGCTGATGGGCAGCAAATAAACATGAGCAACAACGTGCCCTCGTGGGCAAGAAGCCAATGGTAGCCTAGGGGCATCAAGAAGAGTGTGGGCAGCAGGTCAAGGGAGGTTCTGCTCCCCCTCTGCTCTGCCCTGCTGAGGCCTCATCTGGAGTCCTGTGTCCAGTTCTGGGCTCCCCAGCTCCAGAGGGACAGGGAACTGCTGGAGAGAGGCCAGCGCAGGGCCACTAAGATGATCAGGGGATGGAACATCTTCCTTCTGAGGAAAGGCTGCGTGACCTGGGGCTGTTTAATCTGGAGAAGAGAAGGCTGAAGCCCTTATCAGTGCTGAAGGCAGGTGTGGAGAGGATGGGGCCAGTGTTTGTTGTGTGGTGGCCAGGGCCAGGACAAGGGGTAACAGGCACAGGCTGGAGCACAGGCAGCTCCAGTGGCACAGGAGGAGCAAGTCCTTTGGTGCTGAGGTGAGGGAGCCCTGGCCCAGGCTGCCCAGGGAGGGTGTGGAGGCTCCTTCTCTTCTCGGGAGGTTTCCAAACCCACCTGGACACGTTCCTGTGCCCCTGCTGGAGGGGAACCTGCTGGAGCAGGGGCTGGGGCTGGATGAGCTCTGCAGGGCCCTTCCCACCCCCACCAGTCTGGGATCCTGTGATGAACACTGACAATATCTTATTTATTTACTTTGCTATACCATATCACATGAATTATTATTATTCCCCACATTTATTATTAATCTTGATGTGAAATCTTTCTGTTACCAATTACATAATGTCTGGGACAGATCCTCTAGTGAGGACAGATTCAGAGCTCTCCTGTTGAAATTTCTTCTTCAGCCAATATTACTTAATGTTTAGAAGATAGAAATACTGTGTTGCAGTAAATCATGCCTTCCCTAGCTACACTGGGGACTTTGCATACAAAAGTTGCTTTGCCCTTTAGTCAGTCCAGAAATGTGGAACTCCAGTTTGTCATTGCAGTTGCTTAGCTCACAGAAAGTAATAAAATATTCATGGTTTCCTTACTTTTGCTATAATATTTTTGAACATCCACATTTGCCCTGCAGCTGTCATGAAGTGTAGCTCTAAGTCCAGTGCAAGGACCCAGTAGGACAAGTCCCTGAAGTCCAGGGTTTTAAGGATAGTTCAATAGATACCTGTGTCCTAATTGTGAGATGGCAAGACATGAACCCTCATGAGACCACATCTGGAATATTGTGTACAGTTCTGGGCCCCTCAGTTGCAGAAGGACAGGGAGCTGCTGGAGACAGTTCAGTGCAGGGCCACAGAGATGACAGAGTGGAGCATCTTGCTTATGATGAAAGGCTGAGGGAGCTGGGGCTCTGGAGCTTTTAGGAGACTGAGGGGTGAGCTCATGGATGGTTACAAATACATCAAGGGTGGGTGTTAGGAGGATGGAGCCAGGCTGTGCTCAGTGATGTTCCAAAGCAGCACAAGGAAGAATTTGTTCCCTTTTGAGATGAAGGAGCACTGGCAGGGGCTGCCCAGATGGGCTGTGGAGGCTCCTTCTCTGGAGACATTCAAACCCAGCTGGATGAGTTCCTGTGTGCCCTGCTCTAGGTGGTCCTGCTCTGGCAGGGGGATTGCACTGGATGAGCTTTCAGGGTCCCTTCCAACCCTTAAGATTCTGTGATTCTGTGTTCCTTACTCCTGTGGACCATATAATACAGTATAATGCTGCCAAGCTAATTAAGACATAGGTTGTGCAGCAAAGCATCTGTTGAACTGGACACACCTTGAAAGAAGCAGACATCAGATCTCATTTATCCTCCAACAGAATCTTAAACTTGACCTGTAAGTTCCATGATTCCACCCCAGTGCTGGCTGACAACCATTGAGAACAGATGAACATGTCATAGAACAAAAGAAAAAACAGTGAGGTGGCTCTCCTTGCATATTTCTCCTTTACTTAAATGTCACCAAACTAGATCTCAAACATGAAATTGTTGCAATAACCTAGAGCTGGATTTACATTTCCATCAGAATAGTCAGTTAACTCCAGCTCAGGCACATGTGGTGTCATTAGCACATGGCCAAATCCTGTTGTACTGTAGCTTCTGTGCAAACCATTTGCAAAATACTTGGCTCATGATGTTTGACCTTGGCCCACTCTGGATTTGAGAATCTAACACCACTGTTTTGACAAGTTAGTTATAACATTAATTAGCATTCTAGGTGTAATGCAGAGTCCCTCTCTTGCAGTGAAAGGTTCTGACTCCCTCCTTTGTGAATTAATCCTTTTATGCTCAGGTTTGGACTTGCTCACTCTGTAGAATGACCCCAAGTCTCTTCAGGGGCTTTTATTAAACACACACAGCTCCTCCTTGAAAGATTGCTGTTCCTCTGGTGAGCAATACTCAAATGTTGCAGGTCCAGTTTGTGGTCCCTCCCAGGAGCCACATATTTCCAGTGATAGAAAGCCCTGTATTTCAATGTTCTTATTCAGAGGAAGCAAGTAACCTGCCCAGCAATAATGGCAGTGAAGGACCCTGCTGTCACAGCTTGCTAAAAGATGCACGTCCACCCCCTGAACTTGCCTGCTGCAACTCCCACTCACAGACTGCAAAGGCAAAGCATCCTGAAAGCTTTTGTGTGTGAGCTGGTTAAGATCAAAGAAATTTGGTTGCATAAATGGTGGTATTTCTGGAATGCTAAACTGGAACCAAAGGAAGGTGCAAATGGAGGGAAATATAAATAAGGAAGGTCGATCCATCTCAAACTCACCAACCTCAGCCACTGAACAGGCTGGGAAAGGCTGTCCTCTTTTGGCACAAGAGTGCTAGACCTGGGCTGAGATGGATTTCTGCTCACTGGCATTCCAAGTGGGCTTTGCAGGCTGGAGAGACTGAACCATTAACACATTGGAAAGTCTTGTGGAGAAGGTGACACTGTCACACAGAGCCCATGAGGCTGACTTGTTGTTGAACACATTAGCTCTTGTCCCAGATCCCCAACACTGATTATTGTAGCAGATGAAAGAATCATACAGCCCCTGATTCAAAATGAAGATGGAAGCCAGCCCAGGCTGGAGTGGTTTGAGCTGCGGTGTTCTGTGACTTAAAGGACCATATGTGTGTAACACAACACACGGCTGCAATTGGATCTCTTGAGTGTGGTAATCTGCATGAGCTGCTTGAGATGAGCTCTGCTTCCTCCTGCCAACCAAATAATAGTGTTTGCTCAGGCTGACTACAAGGTGGATTTGTAGAAAGGGACGTGGAGGTCTTTGTGGCCAGCAAGTTGAACGTGAGCCAACGTTGTGCCCTTGCAGCAAAGAAAGCCAATGGCATTCAGGACTGCATTAGGCAGAATACTGCCAGGAAGCTGAGGGAGGTGATCCTCCTCCTCTGCACAGCACAGGGGATAAAGGTCTGTGGTGCTGGGTCCAGTGATGGACTTCCCAGGAGAAGATAGACAGAGATATCCTGGAGCAAGGGAAGGAAGGTGATTAAAGGGTTTGGAGTGTCTGTGGTATGGAGAGAGGCTGAAAGACTTGTGAGTGTTCATCCTCAAGGAGACAAGTCACAGGGGCATCTTATCCATGCCTGATGGGATAGTGTAAAGAAGGCACAGCCAAACTATTCTCTCTGATATCCAGTGACAGGGCAAAAGGAAATGGACACAATCTGAGCTACAGGAAATTCCATCTAAAAATAAGAAAATACTTATTTTAGTGTGTGATCAAACAGATCACACAGATTTCCCAGAGAGCTTATGAAGTCTCTGTCCTTGGAGACATGGAAAACCCAGCAGGCCATGGTCCTGAGCAACCTGCTTTACCTGACTCTGCTTGGAGAAGGGGGTTGGGACTGGAAGTTCTCCAGAGGTGCCTCCAGCCTCAGATGTGATTCTATGGTTCTGTTATGCTTCTATCTTTGTTATTTCCACTGCTGTTTTGTGGACAGTGGCTGATATTAAAGGTTCTCTTCATATCTAAAGCTTTGAGCTTCCAGTAAGATAAACTTAACTCCATGCTAGGACAAATGCCCTGGCCCAATGGAAAGCTTACCATTAAATCCTCAGTGCTGGGCTTCATAGGTCTTTGGAAAAGGTATGAATTCACCAGCTTGGTCTGTGTTCTGCACCCATTTTTGACCATAGCAGATAACAACAATGTCTTTTCTACAAGACTCAAACCCAAATAATTAGCTCAAGACCTCTCTTGGATTGGTCTTTCAAGTAGATAATGGAGAAGTCATGGAGCTGAGCAGGTTACAAGCAAAAGAAACCCCTGTATTATTAATCCCAGCTATAGCACCAATGATTTACCAGTCAAATCCTTTCATAGTACTATTTTGAACACCTTCAAAGCTAAAAGTGCCCCAAGCAAAGCCAAGTCATTAACTGGTACATAATAAAAAAAAATCCCACTTTTTGTCTTTAAAATCAGTGTTCTTGCTGAAGAAATGAAGCTACTTCATATTAAATCTATCCATAAAGGGACCAAAAGGATTGTCCTGAGCATGCAGACACTGGTGTGTGGGTATTGGCTGAAACCATGGAGTGAGGATTTCTGCTATGAACCCACCCTTCTGCAACCAGACTCTGAACTGGTAATAGAGATACCTCTGTGGAAGTACAAAACCAAGAGCTTCAGGACAGAGAATGTGATGGAGGGGTGATTGGTACTAAGCAGAGCTCCTGTTGTATCTAGGAGATGTTGCCAGCAAGCAGCTGGTAGACAAAAACATCTTAAATGCTTCCAGCAATGGAGCCTGACCAGTAGCTTTCCTCCCACATTGAAGGGACCTACAGAACTGAACCTCCTTGTTCTCGACAGAGGGTGAATGCCCTCATCATAAGCCTCAAAAATGGTCTCTGCTCATGTCTTAGCTCTCTCCTTCTCTCTGATTTTTGACTAGAAATTCCATCTAGGTGCCAAGACATGTTTCCCAATTAAGAATGTGTTGACACTGGTACATTCTCAAGAGAAGCATTAGTTTGAAGACATCTCAGTGTTGGAGGAAAAGCTGTTTCTGGGAAGGCTCACTTCCCTGCTGTGATCCTGCACGTTCTGTGAGCCGTCTGGGTGACATTTCCTCCCACATGCTGGGCCAGCACCATTCCTTTCCTCCACTCAACTCAACTCTACCTCCACACATGCTTTCTACACCCATATATCTGGCCCAAAGGTGCTTTGCACCTCTGCAATATGTTTTAAGCGATTGTGCTCTCTTGTCAGGGCCTATCCCTGCTGCATCAGGGCTTTTATTTAATCTGTCTTCTACAATCTCACTGCTAACTATCTGTGTACAAAGATTCATTAACAGGGCAACACATGATTTGCCCACATTAGGGAAATGAGGACACAATTGCTCTCTGTCCAGTACATTTGCATAGGCTGTGAGATCATTTTGAATTCCATTCCAATTCCAAGGACACATATGGGTCTGCAGAAATGCAAATACATCCCCTTTTCTTTTCCACAGGGATGATGTTTTGAACTGAAAGCTTCCTAGAGCAAACATTAGTGCTGTTACAAACAGACACCCCAGCAGAACTGCCTGAATGTGATAAGAGTGGCTGGAAAGTGGAGATCACCTTCTGTCTCTGGTAGGACAGAAAACAGTTAAAATCTGCCAAACCCAAGAAGACAGAACAGAAAAACAAAACACCTCCAGCAGTGTCCAGGCTACACATGAACACATTTCACCCTGCTTGAGTTCTGAGGGATCTTAAGAGCTTTGTGAATTCATTGACCCCAGGAGCACTTTGCAGGAGACCACACTCCTCAGCAGCACAGTCAGTGAAGCACAGTCTGGCTTCAGAGGGACAGGCTGAAAGATTCAAACATGTTTGAGGTAATGACTTAACACCTAAAGAATATGAGAGGAGGAAATCACACTTCTGATCTGGACACGCGCTGCACTGGGAGGGCTGCAGCAAGTTTAAATTCATTCACAGTAAGCCACAATGCATGTTTCACATGTTCAAACATTTTAAGGCTGATTCAAGTTTAATTTGTTCAGGCTGATCTGGAGAACCATCTGTAGGACTTCACAAATTGCAGCATGGTCTAGTCTCTTGATGAGAGGCCTCAAGATTGTGCAGGTGTCTCTGTCCTGTGATTACAGGCAAATCTCAATATTGGGGCACCCAAGGTAATATCCCAGGCTTCTTCTCTTCAGTGAGAACTTTATGGAGGTGGAAGCTTCTTCCTTGGAGGTCTTCAAGACCCACATGGACACGTTCGTATGTGACCTGATCTACGTGGGAGCTGCTTCTGCAGAGGGTTTGGTCTGAATGATCTCTAAAGGTCCCTTCCAACTCCCACCATTCTATGATTCTATGATTCTGTGATCCTATGGAGGTGGAGACAATGCAAGGTGGCCATTCACCCAGCCTAACCCTACCAATGTATATAACCAGCCCTCTCAAGGGATTTGATAGTCATAACTTTGAAGATGGTGCTGTCGTTTGCAGGATGTATTTCCTGCTGTTTAAATGTCAAGCAATAATTTTCAGAGAGCTGGTTTGTGTGAGTCATGTTCTTTCCCAGTTCTTCAGGGATGCAGAGGCGGGTTACACCAGGACTGGAAGAAGTCCTACTGGATGCTCTGTCCAAATGAACAAGATTATGGCTTGGGAGAGAAAGCAAGAAAGAGGCAAAAGCCCTTGCAGCTCACAAGGTCTGTAAGTCTCCCTCAGGGAGCATCAGAAGACACTAGACTGTTGGGTTTTGCATCTGAAGTTAGGCACTCCATTCCAGTGCAGCTAATGCAGTTGAGAGATAGACAGTGAACTCCCAAGAGACTCAAAGGGAAGTTGTCTGTGTTTTGAGCTCAGGGAGGTGCGTGTGCATGCTAGAGAAGTAACAAGTTACAAGGAAAACCTCACTGCTGGATACCATGAGCATTAAGGCTTTTTGTGGTGGGAGACACGAGGGCAATATGATTAGGACAGCTTCCCTGCCTTTCAAGGATGAAAGCAGCATAATGGGCTTCACAAGCTGTAAAATTAGTTACTTTGCATGTGTCTGACAGATGCTTTTCATGAGCCAGGGAGGTTTTTGACATCTTCCAGGATCAAGGCCAAAATATGAGTTACCAATCATGCATCTAAAAAGTAATCCTTTAAAAGAAAAGAATGTGACCAGGCACTCAAGCCTCGATGAGCTGTGGGAGCAGGGGAGGACTCTTCTCTGCAAAGTCGTGTGTATGATGTGGTCTAGCCCCAGGTGACATGGTCTAAACAGAAGCATGGGACTCCCACAGCCCATGGTAGGAAACAATTCTTAGTGTCATGGGCAGAGAGGGCTTTCATCCTGTGCTCATTGGCCCTTCACATCTATCTAAGATGTTTTTCCCTTTCTCTGGCGTCATTTAAACCAATGATTCAGTGAGTTCCTCCTTCCTAAACCCACACAGACAGTACCACTGGCTTATTATCCACCTCAAGAAATGGGATTTGATTGACATTGATTCAAGTTTGACAGAATTATCACCTACAGTGTTGTTCATCAAGTTGTTTTCCCTAGATATGAGTGATGGACTTGATGTCGTTTCTCTCATCCATTAGCAAGGCCCCAAAGTTAAATGCAGTGGCCTGTTATTTCCTAAAGGCTTGTCTCTTGTCTTCTCACTCCTCTGTTCCCACCTGAGCTGATGGCCAGTGAATCCAGCATTCATCATTTTCCTTTCCACTGTTTGGAGGTTCATTTCCCCTTTCACATCAACAATGGTTCCCACTTACTTATGTTCAGATGGTTTAAAGTGGATCTTTGGGCTGCATAAAAGGTCACTTCTTCCTTTCCCCAGAAATATGTCACACAAAAAGGAAACCTCTAAATCCACACTGGGAATGTTTAGTCTTAGTGTTATTTTTTTAATGCAAATGTCAATGAAATTAACTTTTTATGGTGGAGAAGAATTCATACTAAAATGATCCATCTGTTCAGCAGGAGAAATCTAGTCTCTGAACTCTGGTTCTGACTATCTCACCTTCTCCAAAGCCATGGTCAAGAAAACCTCAAACTCTGCTCTTGTTGCTTCTGGCTTCTTCCAGTACCTCTGCAGATCAGGAGGAGGCTACCAAAGCAACTGTATGATACCCATTATAAACTGGTGAGTGCAGATGAAGGCCAAGTACTATACTGGACTCTCTTTAGAAGGATTCAGAGTAGAGCAAAGATGAAACAGGTGAAACAGATTACAGACTCCCACAGGTTGAGTAAATTTATAAAGCTTAGCCAACCAAGCCCTTAAGGCTCAGTCTGGGGAATCATCAACAGCAGTAGCTGTTACACAACTTTGCATCATGCAAGGAGCTCTCGTCCTGGTAGCTGCAGAAACACAGTGGCTGCTCCTCAGGTGCACTATGTCCTGAAGGTGCCAGGACCAGCAGGAAGAAGTCCTGCTATGCTCTTTCCACATCAGCTCCTAGGGTAAGTTGTACTGGCTTGTTGGCACCTCGCTGTGCTCCTTAGGGGCCAATGTCATACTGCACCTCCTGTTTCCTCCCAGAGTTTGACATCATCACCTAGGACTATGAAGGGATATGATTGAGGGAAAGTGAAGGGGCTTATGCAGAGGGGAAAAACTGGAGTCTGATGTTATTGGGACTGCAAAGCAAGAATGAGGACAAGAAAATCATTAAAATTCTCTATTTCTTTCTCTAGTCTCACACGCTTCTACCTTTTTGCCCTCCCATCTTTGATTTTCTAACACACCAAATAACCTGGCAGCTGTTGTTTCCCAGAGACTGGCAGGTCCTTTATCTCCCGAGACACTTTCTATCAGCCCGTCTGCAGAACCACAGGAATCTTTGCTCAGGCTCCTGAGTGTGTAGGAATAAAGTTCTTTAAGTCATTAATTTGAAGGGAGAGAGGTGTGATAGGGCAAAAGAGGAGCCCTCCCCTTTGGGGGAACATAGTTGGTGGGTTTAGAGCCCTGGCTCATCAGCTCATACCCCTCAGATTAGCAGGTAATGTTGCTGTTAGAGACAGCAGACACGTCTACTCCTGGGAGGGGCATGAAGAGGCTTTAACCAAAAGGCTGTGGACATGGAAATTGGCAGATATGATGCGTAAGTCCTCATATAGGAGCCATAACAACATTTAGGAGGTAAAAAATGTCCTTTTGGTCTTGATGGTCATGGGGATGGGATGGGTTGGGAATCACAGCTGGGAAAAAGGTGTCTTTGTATGCTGCCAGCACACCTTTGAGTGAGCTGAAGGAGGTCATATGAGCATTAAGGAACCGAGACAGATGTTCAGTCACATGAGTAGCTGTTTTCTTTGACCTTTCAAGGTCCAGCCCAAATCTGAATGCAATTTAAATAATTATGTGATCTGAAATGACTGAAAGTTTTGTCTGAAGGCGCAAAAGTCATGTAAATGGAATGTTTGGTGTCAGATTTAACTCCTGTAACTAATTATGATGCTCAGGATAAAAAAGTACTACCTCTTGGCTTGAAGTGCCAGTGTGTTGTGGCTGCTGTCAACCTTAACACAGTACAGAAACAAGGCAATTTTGACAGGAGTGATCTCATGTAAGTTTGTAGTTGTTAAAGCTACGTTCCCAATGTTTTAAGAACCCTCAAAATGAAGACCTGCTCTGTTAGAGCTGCAGTCCAAACATAAGGATTAAGAAAGCTTTTAACTAAACTTTTGGAGATTGAACCTTATGATTTCCATCAGTTCTTTTTACTATTGTTTTGTTAAGACAGAGAATTACCCAAGTTCGTGAACTGGTGACATGTTAAACTTGGGTAACTTGCAACTGATTCACAAAGCAGAAGTAGTTTGGGGATATCCTTTCAAGGTTATCTTAAGGTTATCTTGTAAGACTGAAGTCTTTTGGTATCCTTTCCACTCAATCTACCTGGCAGACAGCAAACATTGAAGGGACTCGTAGCAACTTGGTCATGATGCAGTTAAAAAGTGGGACAGACTGCAGAGACTAATGATAGTTTCTGGATGAGTCTTGTTACATCTGAAGGGTTTGCAGATTATCTGAAATAGCTTCAGATTTCTCACCACCAATATAGTGGTTTATCCTGCCAAGAAGACAATTATATGTATGCTTCTGGAATTCTGCTGGCAATGTGGCTTATGTACTGAAATAGTTGAGACTAAGAAGCATACAACAGATTTATTCTCTCACATAGGCTTCAAAAGTTACCCAAGAGAACTTTGACTTGATGGAAAACTTTGTATGTTTGGAATGTGTGACCACATCTCCCAAGAGAAAGTCCAGTCTTATTCAGATCAAACAGTAAAAGAGATGCTGCCACTTACCTCAAGGGAGTAATGACAGATGACATGAAAGTGCCTGCAGACATTTATTTGAACTGCTGAATTACATTTCTGTGGTTGTACTTATGACAACATCTTTCCTTAGATTCCCAGCTGCTCTTCTTGCCTGCCTTTTATTAGGTGAAGTTACAAGAAGCTACTTTTAAGACTTTGTTTTTAAATGTTGGCTCAGGAAACCAGACAATGAGAGGGCTGGTGTTGGAAGAGACAGAAAAATGCACTGCTGAGTGTGAGGTACCACAATACCCACAGAAAGGTGGCTCATGCAGGTTTGAAGTGGCACATCAGGAGATGTGTGCAAACAGGCAGGATGAAATAGCACAGCTCTTCCTCTGGATTCCAACCAATCATCCATCCCTGAGGGGAAAAATTGCGAATATTAGAGTTGAATAATTTCTTGATTTGAGAAAATTGGCCTTTGTGCCACAAAGAAATCAGAGATTCAGACAGCACTGAATATACTGAACGTGAAGCCAGCACACACATATCAGGGAAACTGAGATGAGATGACAGACTTAATAGATTGTTTCTTTAATAGCTAAACCTAGGCAGAAAAAAATCCCAACTCATCTCCATAAAGCATTACAGCCAGTTCAGTCCTGAGGTCTTCCATCCCTGGAGGCTTTCAAGACAAAGTTCACCTGATGTAGCTACAGCTGTGCAACAATTGACAGCATTTGGCTGATCCCAACTGAAATTTAGGAACTTGCTTTGTGTGCCCAAGTTTTCAGCCAAGGTGCCTTCTGCAGTCAGCAGATCAAAATGAGACCTTCCTCACTACAATTCTTCTTATCTGTGATCAGAATTGCCACCTGGAGGGGGATGTAAAGAGAACATGAGCTCCTGTTTTTTAGATGGGTGATATTTGGAGATATGTATCCTTTCCGAGTCTCAGCTGTACAGTATTTATTGAAGAAAAGTGCTGAGAGAAGAATTTTGCCCTGGTTTTACTCATATTGGAGCTCAACAGACTCCTCTGTAGTGTCCCAGCTGCTTGTGATAGGAGGTTAATCTTTTAATGAGATTTTTTAGGGGTCTTTATTGCTAGTTGTACATAAGGAGTCCAGAATCTCAGTGTCAAGAGCTTAATAAGTAAGTTGTGTTGGTCTGAAGAGTTTCATGAATCTGTAGCAAAAATAACAAGAGAATTTACTCCTACATTAGACTGTCTAAGAGTCAGGAGCTCATTCTCTGTCCAGTCAGTGAAGAGAAAGAAGCTCCTCTCTTTGACAGTTCAGATCTCAAAAGAAACCTATTTTCTGTTCCTTCAGAAGTTCTTACATTGCCCTAAGCCTTGAGCTCTATCTTTGTAGCAGAGACGTTGGAAGCAAAATCAATACACATATTTTTATCCATGTTGTCATTATTATATGGAAGAAATGAGATCCACAGAACAATAAAAGTCGTGGTTATTAAATACTATTAATCAACTGTAAGCCCTGTAGTAGCTTAATGCTACACGTGGAATGAAGTTTTAGGCTTAGAGATACAATTAGCTGGAAGCACATGGTACCTGCTCACTGTCACTAATGGTAACTCGTAGACATCTCAAGAAGTAGATTACTTCATGAAGTGTTCTCAGTTTTCTCTGATTGCTTTTCTTTGAGCCTTACATTTTTTTTTCAGAGAATTGAAAGTTGTTAGCAGTGTACAAGAGGTTTCTTGGGCTTATTGAAAGACCAGTTCTATAGCTATAAGTAAGTGGAAACTGGTGTGAGAGGGACTGCAGGGAAGGTTTATGTGCACACTCTTTGTGTTAAACCTCCCCACTTTTTGCTGTCAAATGGAGCTGAGTAAGAGCCAAAAATTAGTTTCATTAGGAAGACAGGACTAAATGGCAATGACACTTTTCAACCCAGTAGGATCTCAGTTGGATAAATAGAAAGTAGCTGCTGGCTTGTTTGTTTGAATTCCAGGTTTGTAGTCTCCTATTGCACTTCCTATGCTTTCTAGGAATTGCTGCCTGGGAAAAGGGAACTTCCCTGGCAGCAAAGCTGGCTCACTGGAAACCTGCAAATGAGAAGCTAGTAAGGATGTGCTAGGACAGGATGCAACCATTAGAGCAATGTGCCCTCCATCTATGCTGTATCCCACTCTCTCCAGTGATTCCAGCTCTTCATGTGGAGCATTGCCACCCACCCTTCTCTGTGTCATGATTTCCCAGTATACTTTAATTTTGCCCTGAATTGAAATGTGATTATTCCCAAAGAACCTTTTGTTGTGCTGATTTTCTGCCTATCTTCCTGTCCTCTCTTCATCTTTTAATACGATTTCTCCTCCTTTTTGCATGTTTGGTTTACCTCTCCATGCAGCTCATCTGTGAATTTAATTAATGGACACTATTTCAGTGTTTCAGTGAACTAGCCATGGCCCAGGATGCCCAGAGAGGGTGTGGAGGCTCCTTTCTTGGAGGACTTCAAGACCTGCTTGAATGTGTTCCTGTATGAACTGATCTGGGTGGGAGATGCTTCTGCAGGGAGGTTGAACTGGATGATCTCTAAAGGTCCCTTCCAACCCCACCATTCTCTGATTCTATGATTCCTGCAATGCCCTCCCTGACCATCTCCAGACAGTTCCTCATGCAGCACCCTGTTTCTCCAAGCACAGTGGGTTTGGCTCCCACTTTGCTGCCTGGGACCCTCACGTCCTTGCTCCATGGGGAAAGACACCCAACACTCAGCATTGCAGAGTGTAGGATGAGGTTTGGATCTAGCCCCAGGAACACCTTTTAGAATGCTGGTAACTTTGAAACCTTTCTCCTCTAATTACATGTGTTAAGATTTCAACAGCTGGCAGAAGCATCTCCCTAATTTCTGAGCACTAAGCTGGGAAGACCAGTGTTGCCTTTTAAAGATTCTACATTAGCATAAGCATAGTGAACACTCCAAGAAATTCCCACTTCTTGGCTTCCCTGTGAGTTCTTTTCTTTTTCTCCCTCCTGCTCCCCACCCCCTTCTTTTTGCTTTCCAAGAGATTAGAACAAAGGTTGACAAAGTGCTAATCTTGCTGGGGATTATGCACGAAGAATCTCTATTGATTGCCTTCTTTTTCTTTTACAGAAATAATACAAGCCTGCATTGCAGGGTTTTGGGAGATGCTGGGGATGATAAGGCATTTTTTCCCCCCCATTAAAGATTTTGCTTGCATAGAGTATTGATTCATTACAGAATCTACAAATCATGTATTTAGTGGAGAACATGTTACATGGATACAACTGGAAATCCTAATGATATGTATTAGCTGAGACATAATAATGCAGGCAAAGGAATGTCATTGTTTTTATACAGTGCTCTAAGTTTATAGAGTGTTACACAAACTCTGTGTGTAGTCCCTCAGATAATTACTGTATGGGGTGGTGTGTCTGTTCTGTTGAACAAGTCTTTCATTTCTAGCAAGTGGATAGAATTCTGCAGAATAAGGACCTTTCTTCTGCTGTATTGTCGTGGGAAATGCAAGAGTTTGAGAAGAAAATCTGCCTCAGCAGCAGTCATTCCTGTGGCTGGACAGGAGAGGTTGTAGGGTTGTATCTGGAAGAAAGAAATTATCTCACAATCCTTAGGCAAAGGAGCCTCTCACAGCATGGGTAAGAGGCATGAACTCATCATAACTCAAAATCTTAAAGAACAATATGAAACAACACTTCAGGCTATGGCTTTGGGTGATTTAATCAGTGTACCCATGGTTTTGCGTATTGATGCTGCAGCTGAGAAGTGACATGGATGGGTACCTCCAGCCTGTGTCTCAAAGCCCAGACCTGACACCTTTGCTCAGAAATGGCAAAAGGGGAAAGCTCCATGATGAGATAACAGTGTTTAGGTTTCCCAGATCAAGAGTGATAGAGAACTACTGGAGACAGGACAGTGGAGGGCTATCAAGATGATGAAGGGACTAGAGCATCTCTCTGATGAGGAAAGGCTATGAGCCATGGGGCTGTTTAGCTTGGAGAAGGCTGAGCAGGGCCTTATCAATGCTGATAAATACCTAAAGGGTGGATGTGGAGAGGATTGGGCCAGTGTTTGTTCAGTGGTGGCCAGTGACAGGACAAGGGGTAACAGGCACAGGCTGGAATACAGGAATATGAAGGTGCTCAAGAACTGTAGGACCTTGGTTTTGAGGAGCTGGGGGGATTTTAAGGTCCTTCTGTAAAGACAGCCCATGTAAAAAAAAGACATGGTAGTACAGTGACCAGTCTGCCCATCCTGGATGGGAAGGGGAGTCAAAATACACTTAGCAACTGTAGGCCTTTTTCAAGGACTATAACTAGCAGGATGATAACTCAGGTCCTCAGATGATCTGATCTGTTTCCAAACACCATCGAATATTGGGAGTGTAAAATTAGGTGTCAGATATCTCTCTCTTGTGTAGTAGCTGTTAGATCTGCAGCTGCAGGGTTTACCATTCTATAAGACTTTTACGCTTCCATTTCTCACTTTAATGAAAAGGTTCCCAGTCACCTCTGTGGAAGAAAACACATTGTCCTTTGGAAGCTGAGAAAGTCCTGAATGCTTAGAGCTCTTCGAACACAGCATCATAAGGCAGCCATTTCCCCATCAATTTTGGCAGCTGCTCCATCAGCTGCTTTTTGTAGCAGGCTCCATATCATTCAAATGAAATGCTTGGAATGCCTGTATCATGTCTTTTACTCCAATGATAGATTACTTCTCTAGGATGACCACAGAGAAATCGGGGTGAAAGCTCACACTGCTAATCCTGCTTCAGCCGTTATCATTGTCTTTTAGCGTCCCGTTAATTAGGTTTCTTTCCTATCAGCAGCTCCAGAGGCTGAATCCAACCACATGAAAGTCATCTTTGCCATAGTGGACAGTGTGCTCTTGGAATTCAGCATTAGTTTTCAGGGGAACCTTTCCAACTGTTTCAGCAGGATAACAGACAGCAGATTACTGGGAGAGATTTGCTGTTTACTGTTAGAACTGCTCTCCACTTTCAAGAGTAATATGTAATTGTGAAAAACATTGTGACTGCTTTGTAACTGTATTGATAGCTAACTCCAGGAGAAATTTTGTCCATCCAAAGATATTCTGAAGCAGTTAACCTTGAGGTTGTGAAATAGCTGAGAAAATTATTGCTATTGGGGCATTTTTAGAACTATTTACTGCTACAGCTAAATTTAGATACCCCTTTAAGCTCATTCCCAAAGGTTTATCATGTACTTAAATCCATCCCATGTATCTGAAACTCTTGAATTCAGACTAATTCAAGGCATAATCAGTAAACAAAATCTGTTCCTCACAGAGATCCAACAGAGACACAACATTTGTCTCTTAATTTCTACACTCAGTTTTGTTTTGGTCATCCCAGAAACACAGTTGTCTGTGGCATTTAGATCTTCAGCAACTGTCATCATTCCTTTATGGCTTTTCCACTGGATGCGAATAATGGTCCATGCTGACTTCAGGTGATTTACCCAGTATGCCTTTTTTTCTCCTTGTATGGTGAAGAGAAACCAGAAAATTATCTTAAGACACTGAACTCTTCATCAACTAAACACAGTGGGATGAACTCCACGCTGTGTCCAACACATATATCAATGCATGCACACTTTTCTCATGAGGTGGCTGGTTTAGGAAGACTCAAGAACAAGCAGCATACTATGGGAAAGTCAGTTTCTGATGATGTAGACCATGCCTTCCATTGGGCTTTATTCAAAGCTAGGGGGTTATTCCATGTTTTCTCAATGCAGGAAGGACCTGAAATTAAGTTGCGTCTTCACATTATGGAACCTATTAAAGTCTAGGTTAGAAAAAGGTGTTTCTTGGGGCAAGTAATTTCACATTCAGGCATAAATATACAGTAAGGCAACAGAATTGCACACACAGACATCCCTAATACAGTAGATAATGGAGATACCCTACTCACCTTTGCTATTATTAAAGCTTTGGTTTCACAATTCATGCTGAGATTCCCTGAGAGCTTATTGCCATTGTAATCAACAAGAGTGTTCTAGTTAGGACTTGCCAACGTGAATACAAGAATTGCATATTCTAGACATAAATAAATGAAAGGCAGGCTTCTGGCTGCCTTTGTTTACCTGGGACCTAGTCTGTATTCTGACATTGCACTGGATTTCTAGAACACTTTGAAGATAAAAGCAGCCTCAGGGCAAATCTTAAAGAATGGTGAGAAGGGAAAAGAAGAAATACCTTATCACCCCTTTCAGGTGCTCTTTTGTCAGCCTTTCCATAGATAAATCAAAAAGAGAACCAAGATGCTAGCACATGTCTGGCTTGTATTATCTTAAGATGGTTTTACATCAAATATATAAATGCATTTAATTTTTTAAGTCAGCTACACAGTTGATTGCATAATGTTATTGACATTTGAAAAGCTCTTCATTAAAAGTATTAGGGAAGCCATTCTCCCATTTAATATCCCTTTAACAGACTGATTTACTTTCCTAGTGCACTCTATTAACAAACATCAATACATCAGCATTTTTCCTCCAAGCCAAATCTTGGAAGGGCGAAATTTTCCAGATAATTGATGGACTATTTAAAAGTCATTACAAAGAGGATAAAGTGGGGTGATACTGGAGCAGTGCAGGGCCAAAAGGATTATTCTGGACCCATTCTGAAGCTGCAGACAGTGGCACTAGAAGACTTCCTCCTGTCTAGTGTCTCTTACCAAACCCTTGCCTCCTATGTCTTGAGTGAGACACATTTCACCCAAAATCTGAATTGTCCTTTGGAGACACATCTCATCCTTGATTAATTGCACAGAGAACCAATGTTCCCACTGTCAGATGGGCTGCTTATGGAAGTACCTGAGTTCTGACATGATACTTGAAGGATGTGAGAAGACTCCAGGGCTTTCTCTTCTGAACCAACCATTTCATCAGATTGACTCAAAGTGAAGGAATATGAGACTCACAAAAGCACTTGAAAGCTCACAGTGAAGTTCTGGTGTTGCAGCAAACAGCTTAGTGGCATGTACACACAGATTACCCTCAGGCTCACATTCTAAACTTGTAGTGCAGTGCTGTTGGACTTTCACTTCCTCTGTGGCATCCAACTATCTGAGCATGTTTCAAGCTTGTACTGAAGGAATACACCAAAGGAGCTGTTATCTTTGTGTTCTTATTACCTAAAATGCATCATCTCTCTAGCGGTCACTAGCCAGCTGTGTTGGGTCTGTGTGGCAAGGTAGGAGGGGGCTACAGAGATGATTTCAGTTAGAAGTTGATAGAGAATTCAGTGGCAAAGTTGAGCCTGGAGGGGACGATGATTTAACATTTAGTTTTTAATTATCATCCTGCTCTGATTTGATTGGTAATAAAGTAGTTTCCCAAAGTCGAGCCTGTTTTGCCCATGACAGAGTTCGGTGAATGATCTCCCTGTCCTTAACTCAACCTGTGAGCCTTTGATTACATTTACTCTCTCCTGTCCAGCTGAGGAGGGGAGCAATGGTGCAGCTTTGGTGGGCACCTGGTGTCCAGCCAGAGCCAACTCACCACACCACTTATGGAAGAACATATAGGAAATGAGGGATATAACAAAAAAGCTGAAAAAGGAGACAGAATGCCAAGGTGCCTGAATAGCCCTGGAAACGGAGCTGCTATAGCTGCCCAGCACTTAGGGATGACTGGCAACGTGATCTCTCCCAAACTTGCCTGTGTACTCCATCATCCAAAGAAATAACTAGTTCTGATGGGCTTAATCTTACTTCAGCTTGTTCAATTGTATCTTAACAAAGAGGTGACCACTATTATCCTGCTTCTCTGGAAAGGTGAAAGGTAGCAGCTGTGTCCTCCACAATAAATGATGGTGAAGATCTGCTCCTCAGAGCTTTGTATGCAACAGAAGGGTTTCCTAGACTGGAACCACTGCAGATCAGTGTGAGGATGTAGGCTGACCTCCTACATGACCAGGCCAGACACTTCAGCCAGTATTCCATGCAGCTCTCTTATCTCTGCTAGCTGTTTTAATAAGAGACAGATGAATCTTTATTAAAAGCCTTAAGGGAAAAAAAGGCTCCACCATGTCCTTTGGGAATCCATTCCATTTTTCATTAGATGTATTTCCTACTTAATATCTTGTGACTAATTTCATCCCTTGCCTGAAGAATATTCAACTGTATATTCATTTTCCATGGGCCCCATATGAATTTCGATCGTCAGAGTGATGCATGTGGTAACTCTGATCTGCTCCCAGACAGGCCTGGGTGAACATATATTGATGTGGTAAGATAAAGATAAGAGCTTTCTCTTTCCATTCTAGGCTTCAGTTTCTACCATAGCTGGAGTGTATGAATTGGAGTTCTCAGCCAAAGGTTTTAGGTCAGGGTAAGAAGTATCTCGAAAGAGGAAAAAAGTTCAATCCTTTCTATACTTAAATGGCTAAACCCCATTTTAGAAAGGGGAAAGCTGAGAAGTAAGTGACCTTATTTCAGAATTGATTAAAAGACTCCGGGATGGTGGTTGAAATCTGAGCAAGGCAGTGGGGAACCTCTGGGTCTTACCCAAGTTTTTACTTTCATTTTGGATTCCTTAAGAAATCTGTTTTCCAGGGATGTTTATTAGTTACCCTGTAAGACAAAGAGGATTTAGTGCTATCAAGAAATTCCTCTTTTTTTTTTTTTTTTTATGGAAGTATTGACTTGATTCTTCAAGTGAAAATGGCACTTGAGGTTGTTATGTCCAGAAACGACCAGGGGTTAAATGACGTGGGTTCATCACCTCCAAATCAAAGGGTGTGATGTGACTCATCCTGATCAGCTTCAGTGTTGTTCTTTTTTTAGGATCTCCTACAAAGGTCACATTTAACTACTAAAAATAAACCTGTATCCCAAAAAAAAAAAAAAAACCCCACATTCATTCCTCAGCAAACAGTTTGAGAAAATATAGGCTACTCCTGTATGAAAAGTACAGATCCGGGTCACTGAGCTGTGACCTACTTAGGGGATATTTTAGGGCTTCCCAAAAGACTTCATGTCCTCCAAATGTCAATCATGTTTCAGTACCATGCATCAGCAAAAGTCTCCCTACTTCAGAGGAGACTGTTGTTTAGATGTAGATGCTATCAAAGTTTAACCAGCTTAACATTTCATATGAGAAACACACAGAGAGTTGAGATGAGCTTGACTAAAGTGTTTAGCAGCAGGAGGAGGATTTGACTATAACCATGTTTTGGTCCCAAATGATACAACTGATTCAGGGTTTAGTTCTTTTGTCTACGTGATGTGTAATTCTGCCAAAAGCAGAGAAATCCTGATGTGTGATGAAAGTCAGGCCTCTTTGTTTAAATGTTGGTTATTGCTGCTTGTAGAGCAGGCTTTCTTGTACTTAGGGAAATGATCTAGTGGTTGACAGGGCTGGGACAAAGGCTGGACTCAATGAGCTTAAAGGTCTCAGCCAGCTAAAACCATTCTGTGATTCTATGAACTCAGGCAAGGGGCAGGACCCAAGGAGCAACCTGATTTCCAACCTTGTGTTCCAGCTCAGAGAAGGATGAGATGTTTTCTCTATAGCATGAGTGTCCTTAGCCTGTGCCTTTCGCTTGTTGGAATAACAGTGAGTGGAGAGGACATCCTAACATTGACTTTGTAAAACCAGACCAGCATGAGTACTGGTCTTCTTTTAGACTGGTGTGGCTAAATTAAGTTCGGTCATCAGCTATGCCTCATGGATTTAACTTTCAATTGCTTTCTCTGACCGTGGGCTTGACCATGCCACTCATGATGCTGCAGTCATACAGACATCAAAGTCTTAGCAGCTTTCAGCTGGCCATTTCTTCAAGGGCTGGTGCAGGATGACTTCTCCAAAGACACTTCCTGAGCTGGACTCTGCATGGCACACTGCAAGAGGAGGACAAGGGTGCTACCTACAGCTAATGAGACACAGGAAGAAGTATAGGAAGGCACAAAAGAACTCTGAGGGGGTGGAGAAGCCAGGAGCAAAGTGCAACATAACACAGAAGGACCAAGACTTAGGTCTCTCTCTTTTCTGACTGACTATGCTGGGGAAGTCCCTGCCCTGTGCATTGGTTTCTCTGCAGCTTGTCTTGAAGTATTTCCTTCCATCTTATGCAGAAAGTCTGGCATTTCTCTTTCCACAGACACAACAGCAGGTACCAGTCTGAGCTACACCTGTGAGTCCAATTCTCCTGCAAAGGAAGGAAATTGCTTCCAGCTGAGAGGTCCTTGCCAAAATAACCTGCAAGACCTTAGTAAAAATGGTCCAAGTAACTCTGAGTAAGGTGCTTTTTGAGACACTATCAAACTCCATGGGATAAGTGTTTATATACTACCAAAATCTGGCATTGTGTGCCCACTCACCAGCCTTCCTCATCTAACAGCAGGGGGACACAACTATGCCTCCACCCAAGAAAAGTATGAGTGAGAGTATATGAGCTCAGAGCCTCTCATAATGGGAGCTGATCAGGGTTCAGGTGCAGATATAGTCAGCTGCAGCAGGGAATTCATTAGGATTATGCTAGCAGTGTCCTGCACTGGGAGCAGAGACAAGTCTAACCTAACAGAAAGGACTGATCAGGTAAGCTGGAGACCATCCTGCATGGCTCTGCCCATCCTTTTCTCTCTGCAGAATGATTACTGTGTGCACAGACTCTGCCTGCTGCTGATTGTACCCAGATGCCACAACCTGCCTCCTGTTTGCCTCACAGGCTCAGGATTTCTGAGACTCCATTTGCCCCGCTGATGACATCTCACTCTTTTTCTCTGACTGTGACCCATGAAAAGTAGTTACCATTATCCTGAAGCCTCAGATCAATTTCTGACCATGTTCTTCTAAGTGACAACTATTGCACTATTAATTCAGAAATGCATCTTTGGGAAGGAATCAGGGTTTTTGGGACAATATCCATGAATGAGTAGAGTAGGGTGCCAGTTCCAAGTGTGAGAGACACATCACCAATGGGTAAAATGCTTACTGAAGCCTGCTATAGAGGTATTTCCTAGTGAGAGTGAGGGATAGCACAGCCATGATATCACAAGGGATTCTAATTAACTGGTGACTATTACTAGCAAGACTATTAAGCCCAGCCTTGTGCATTTCAGTCTAATCACATCTTCAGATAGAATAATAATTTAATAAGCCTTAAGCTGGAGCTGATTCTTTTTTTTTCATACACCAGGAATTGAACTCGAGGCAAAAGTCATTGGAAATTATTTAGCAGTTACCAAGAATTAAGGAAAATCCTTTCTTGTTAATCAAAGTGGATTAATATTTGATTTTTAATGTATTGAGGAGCAATAAAATATTTTATCCAGGTTATTAACTAAGCTGAGATGAGGATCAGTTTCTTAGAATGGCTGTCATTGAAGATGATTGCTGGTTGCTATTGTAGGATTGTTTATCTGCTTGCATCCAAGCAGCCCTCTGATGGATAAGTTGCCTTCCAGTGCTTTCAATTTGTGTAACAGCATGGTGCATCAAGATGCCATTAACACTGAATGAAAGCAATCTATTAATAGAGAGGTCTGGATGGTCAATAACTCCTCAGCATGTGTGCATGGTAAACACTCGAGACACCCATACTATCCATAGTTTGCTGAGCTTTGGGTCTCTGGAGATTACTTTCTGTAGCTCAGATAGCTGTATGTGGCCTGCTACAACAGCAGAAGCCACCTTGCAGCCACCCATCAGTTCCAGACAGCATCTCAGCAGCTCAGCACTGCAGCCTCCTCTCCAGTCCCTAGCAGGCTTGGTGATCTGTCTGTTCAAGGGGGTGAAAGTGTCTCCCAGAGCCTGTTGAGGTCATATCTAGCACAGGCAATGCTGTGACCATAATCCATTCATAATTCCTTGTTCCTCTTCAACTCTGCCTAAGTGCTTTTCTTCTTCAACTGCTTTGTGCTCTCATGTTTGGCTGAGATTAGCCTAAACTCTCCCATTGTTTCCATGACACATACTCCTACACCTCCCCAGAGAGCAATGTTTTTCTTTCACCTTCTTTGCTCTCAATTCAGCATCAGTTCTGCCTCCTGACCTTGCCAGGGAGTCTCACTAAGCAAAAGCAACTTCTCTGGTGATCCTCCACCCAGCAAACCTCCCAGACACCACTTGTTAAGCTTGGACTTCCATGAGCTGTTGCCAGCCTGTTCATGCTGATCCTGGCATGGAGTCTCCAGCGTCAGAGAGAGATGTGGCTCTTTTTCCCCATGCTGTCCAGCTCCATAAGGAGAGTTCTTGGAGTTATTTCACTCCTCCTTGGCCCCTCTAAATTTTGCTTGAAAAGGCAAGTATTTTTCCATGACTTCTTTCCCCATCTGAGACACCCACTGTCCTGTGGCACTATTTAGCAGTTTAATATCAATCTGCACAAAGCAGACTTGCTTTGCCAGTACTAGAAACTCTCGTTCTCTTTCTGACGCTTCCCATATCGAATGCTTTGCCTGAGTTTTAGGTCTGCTATGAAACCCTGTGTGTGCAACACTTCATTTTGCCATGTAGCTCCACTGGCATTTTCCATCCCTTAACTCTTCTATTGGCCTCTGTGGATAGCACAGCCTGCTAGGAAGTTGGTCTGATTTCTACTTGCTGCTGGTGCAGGTTACCTGGAGGAACAAGGGTCAAACAGTGCTTTTTTTTACTCAAGTCCACTTGCTTCAATAGGCTGTGCACTCACATCATGTTTCCTACATGACTCATGCCAAAGGGGATCTTTGTGTTTGCCACATATGCCTGAACCTTTGCTCAAGGGCTAATCAGAACCTCCACAGGCTATTTTGCTGTTTGGACTGTGACAAATTGTTTCTGAGATGTGGGATATAGTGCCTCTTTTTCTCATCAGCTCCTCCAGCTCCCATTGCCTAGCCTATCCAATTTAGTTATGTTTTCTTAACTCTTTCTACTGTAACCTCATGTCACAATAAATACACTATTTCAAGTGGCTTCTTATGACAAACACAGCCACGTAAAGAGTACCAATAACAGATGATGGCTCTATATGTGTTGCTGAGAATTATATTGGACTGGTTTGATTCTCTTTCAACATCCCAGGCTTTATTGCAAACTTAATCAAATGCTTTGAAAACTACTAAAGCCGTGTAAATAGAGATTGACAAGAAAAGTATCTTGGAATAAATGGAACTGCTGGAAAAAAAAACCCCAGAGTGTGGGAGAATGACAATCTCCCAAGCAGACAGTTTCAACAAAATGGGCTTCTGTGAGTGAATAAATGTATGTGCAATTATTTGTGTGGACTGTGCATGGAAAGAATGACTGGAAACGGGCTGCAAACATATGGCAATGTATAGAGCAAACTGGGAGGCTCATGCTGAGCAGTATCAAACTTCAGAAAGAAGTAAATAATTCCATCTCCTGGAGGAAACATCCTAGAAATGTAGGTAAATGTGTCCAGTAAAATGATCCATGTTGTTGGTGCTCCCTGTGTCATTTAGCACTGCTGTTTGAGTGGGTAGTTGTCCTCTCAAGAGCAATGAGAAGCCTCAGCAGCACTAAGGGTAGTGGATGAGCTGTGGAGATCTTGTACCAAACTGGATCTCTCTTAAGATCTCTCAGGTCTTTGTTCAGTGCAGCCTGCAAAGTTACAAGATTAATTCATACTTTACTGGCATTAATTAGAATTCTAACTGTCACCAATTAGCCAGGTAGATAACAGTAGTGCAAATGGCTGTTTCACCTGCTGTGTGAGATGCTGGGTCCCTCCCCACTCGGGCTTTTGAGTACAACCTTTTGACAACAGGCACAAAACAGAAGATCAGTTCCATTGATGGTCCCAGCATGTTTTCTCTGTCCTTTACTGCTTCTTACCTGCTGCAATAAACTGTAACACATCTGTGATCAACAGAAATCGTGGTGTCACGGATGATATGTCCTGACAACCAGGCAGGATGAAGGATGTTAGGAAGGATTTACCACTGAGCACTGATTAACAGCTAAGTTGTCCAGCTGAAAGCAGGTGACTACCCCTGGCAGCCAGGACATCAGTTCCTTTCAGCCACTCTCTGAATAAGGATTACCAGACAATTTGATGTAAGAAATAACAATTTCAAATGACATTGCTAGAGGGGAAAAAAGTGCTGAGGAGGTCCAGCTATTTCCTTTACCCGCAGAAAGCAGCTTTCAAGTACTGTGGGAAACAAATGGGAGAAAGAGGCCACTACTTAGAGACACCATGCCAAAATCCAAAGCCACACTGGCTGTAGTCCCCTGTGCTTCTGCCCTTTCTCTCTAATGAAGGGCTTGTATCTCACAGCAGCAACAGCTGAACATCACCTGCTGCTGCCAGTGTTAGGATGCCCACCATCTTATTTCTTTCTTCTCTTCTTTCTCCTGTGTCTTGCCCATTCCTCAGACTCATCTGCCTGTGGTAGATGTTTGGTACAGCTTAAGGCATTCAGTTCTTTTCTGGGTTTGATCTCACCTACTGGCTCTTGGAATGAGCAACATGCAGGGGAAGGTATTGCAAGAATTGCTTCGCTCCTGTATGTATGAGTTAAGGTGCTCACTACTCGTTAAGAGCTCTCATGGATCTGGGCACTGCTCAAGCGTGGGAGCATTCTGGCACTGAATTCACTCAGTAAGCCCTAACAAGAGATCCTCTGTCTCCTGGGGCTGGGCTGCAAGTGTGTGATTTTGTGCTTCACCACGTGGACTCAATGACTTGGATCTCTGGATCACCTTTGCTCACAGTAAATTCAGTGGATGTTATCTTGGGACTCTCTGGATTCTCAGCCTTGTAGCATTGCCTGGGGTAATTCTCACTGGTCATCCCACGTGCTACAAGTCTCGAGTGGACCCACAGGCAATCTGTCCAGTGCTAGAAGACTTTATTTGAGAGTTCATATATCTGGAACCCCATGGTAGTGATTCCCTCAGGACTGTATCTCATCTCCAGAATAATCAGCAATATAGGAGCTGCAAGACTCTGCAAGCAGGTACATGAAAGTCCAGGAGCTTGAATTTAACTGGAGATGCTGAGCAGGGAATCCAAGGGAGGAACAAACATTTCTGTCTTCTTCACTGCAGCTTGTATCAGTTACACTGAGCAGCTCCAGGGAACAGACACTGTTTTGTTAACACTGCATATTCTTGTTGCCAAAGTGAATTTTTCTCTGGATTTCTGGTTCACAAGACATTAGTTCAGTCAGCAACCACCTTTCAAAAAGCAACAGCGCTTGTGAAGTGCAAATGATGGGTTTGTGGCTGCTCTTGCTGAAGTTCTGTAGACCAGATCTCTGCACATGTTGTTGTCATCAAGAATTTCTGGACATCAGGTTGGTGCTTTGCTTTCAGTCTGGTCTTTGCATCTGCCAGTCCCTGTCAAATTCAAATGCTGTCCTTGAGCTCAAATGTGAGAGCTCAGGCTTCTGTCTCATATCTGAAGGAAACCACATTCCCTTTGAATTTTCCAATCTAGCAGAGGACTGACCAGACTTTCTGAAGTCTGTATCAATCTGTATCAATGCAGATGCTTCCTCTGAAAGGCACAAGATGTCACAGTATGCCTGGGACAAGTGCCTGAGAAAGGAAGGAGTTGGACCATGTTGGACTGATATCCACCTCGATGGGGAAGAGGGCTTGATGCCTCCCTGCCTTGCAGCCTGCATCCCAGCACTTCCTCCAGGGACTCAGTTGTCAGCAAGCTCTTTTTTTCTCTCCACAGAAGCTGTTTCTTCACAGCTGTAGCAAGGTCCCTGCTTACTGCCTCATCTTTTTCAGAGTTTATCCTGTGCACAGCAGAGGACAACTGCAAAGGAAACCCCTTTTTCTTAGCCTCCTGATATTTTTCCAAACAGCTCTTCCACTATCTTCCACAGAGCAAAGTGAATGGCTCAGGAGTGAGGAACCTGCTTCAGGGACACTCACTCTGACCTGAGCTGACTTGTATCTGCAAGCTTGCAGAAGACTGAAGCTTATGCTTCAGAGGTTTCCAGGCTGTTGAACAACCAGCTGCATCCTTTCTTCAGTTACAGAAGGAGTGAAAGGTAGAGTGACGCTTGGAGAGGACCAAAGCATCCAAGCCTTGCAGAACCTGTACTAGGGATCCTCAGAATCATTGCCTTTGTTCTCAACCAGTTTCATGGAGAAGGAGACAGAGAATGAACTCAATCCTTCACCTTTATTTTGTATTAGGTCAGTAACAATAGGAAGAGAGAGGAAAGACCCAATCTGCAGGAGAAAGTACTTTAAGGATGCTGTTCTGAGACATCTAGCAAAAAGATGGAAACCTTCCACTGTGTCCTTGGGAGAAATAGCAGAAGGAGGCCTAGAGGAAGGTAGCAGGATTTCCCCCTCTACCCCTCCCAACCACACTGGCTCCAGCATGACTGATACGGTCACAACAAAGTGACCACGACACAGCAGAGCCATGTCATATGAAATATCCTCCAGATCTATCCCAGAACTTGCTTTGTTTCAGGCAGGTGGAACAAAATCTACCCAGTGATGACACTGTATGCTGTACCATTTGACACCTGGAGCCACAGGAGTGTGGTTCACTCACTGTGCCTTGCCTTTGGGAGCAATGTATTTGAGAATTACACATTTGCCACTTGAGGCAAGCTGGGCTTGTGGTGAGCAGGAGATCACTGCTGCTTTCCACTGAGAATATCCCACCACATGGTGTTGTTGAAGTCAGAGCAGTGTTTAGACACTCGGAATCCTCCATAAGGGAACATGCAATGAGGTGCTGAAAGAAAGATATGGCAGTTTAAAGCATAAACCCTGGTAAACAAGCTTATCTTACAATATGGGATCTCAGTCACTGCTCTTGGAACAAAGGCAATGGGGAAAGAAGGAATACTAACTCAGAAATGCTGCCTGCCTGGCATCTCAGGGACTCAGCCCAGCTCTTCCCAGCTGAGAAACTGTTGGAATCAGGATCTGAGGAAGGCCTGAAATCCTCATTGGATACTTAAAGAGAAGATATAGTCCCTCTTCCTCCTCATTTCTACTTCCCCTGGCCTGGCCCTCTGCACTGCTCCAGGAAGGATGTGATGATTCAGCAGTACCCTGTGCCACAGATTGTCCCTTTGCTACATGTCAGCAGATGCCACCCAGGAACTGTCCTACGACCTGCAGCTGGCCATAAGCAGCCCTCCAGATGTTCCTTCCAGCTTGACAAGAAATGTGCCAGCACACTGAATTTTCCTTATTCATCCTGGAGTCCAACAGCCCAGGAATTTACCTAGATAGGGAGGTTAATTGCTTTCAGACAAACATAGTCCATCCAGATGTCCTTGCTCAAAGCTGCAAGCGAGTGACAATCTAGCGTGAGTTTATCTGTATTCTGAAGAAGATTAAGTTCCTGGCCACAAAATTGGAAGTACAGTTGTAAAAGAGGAAAGTTATAAGGGAAAAAAAAATGCAATCTCAGAGCTCCCCCCACTACTCAAGCTGCATTCTCTGCTCTCCCTGGGTTTCTGCAAATCAGATCAGAGTAGTAGGAGATGAGGCCAGCTCTGAAAGCTGATCTCTTCCCTGCCCTGTTATATCCGTGG
The DNA here is from genome assembly GCA_013401255.1 of Urocolius indicus. Classification (NCBI taxonomy): domain Eukaryota; kingdom Metazoa; phylum Chordata; class Aves; order Coliiformes; family Coliidae; genus Urocolius; species Urocolius indicus. The sequence goes on from WBNH01002863.1 coordinate 234,345, forward strand.
GTTCCTTGCTGCTGTTGAATGTAAATGAAGCTTCAAAGCATGTTGGAAGAGCTGCTTCTCTCCTCCCTGCCTCTCTTCTCTTTGGGGGAATCTGGCTGGGCTTCAGCTTGTTCTGAATTCTGGGTGTCTGAGCCTGCAGAATAAGCATCCTTAAGCTTCTCTGAGATGACTGTCCTTTGATGTTTAAAAGGTTTTGAGGAATGTTGATTCCACGGTTTTGTTCACCTCTTTGTGGTTTTGTTTTTTTTTTTTCCTTCAGGAAGGCAACTTGTAGCCTTTATCTGCTTACCTTGCCAAATCCTCTGGATACAGAACCACGTGCCAGCTCTGTATCACACATATGCCAAGGGGCTTTGTCTTTTAGCTGAGACCATATATTGCACGTTTAACCAAAGCAGATGTCAAAACCGAGGAGAAGTTTGAGCTGTCTGCCCTGTACCTGTGCTGTCAGCTGTGGGGGCACAACAACCTTTGGGCTGTCAGAGTCAACCCTGTTTGGGTGATGTGTAATTCTGTGGGAGCTCTCTGAGGTTCCTTAGCACTTCTGTTTCAAACATTCATTGGAAAATTCATTGCCCAGGTTGATAGTGTAGGAGTCTGATGTGTGCAGCTCCCTGAATGCTCTCCCCAGGGTGTTTCCTTGGGCATTGAGAGCAAGATTCCTGGCTGAGTCTCTGCCACCAAACCACTCTGACTCCCCTCCTTGGCATTTCCGAAGAGACCCTCATGTATGTGATACATGATTCAAAAATTGTTCTAAATCTAGAGGATTTCCCAGGCACTGCAGAACAATTGTATAATGATGAAAGAGCTTTTAAACCCCTCCAAGGTTTTCTTTCTCTTTCTGTGGCCATAAAATGAAATGTTTTATTCACATCCATACTCCTATGGGGACAGTTTCTGTAATAAAAGATGCCACAAATGAAACTCTAACACCAGCATTGGATTAGAGCATTTTGTCATTGAGCTGCTTAGAATTGTTTTCAGTCTCTTGCTTTAACTTGGATAAATTAGTTCATCATTAGTTTCCACAGTGAGACTTCAATTTTTCTCTCTCTGTGTTTGATACCAAAGTGCTTCAAAGCAGCTTTCCTGGTGAGATACTGTATCAGGGAGGAGACATGCTGTTCCCCAAACAGGGTTGCTTCTCATTTCTTAACCAAAGTGAGTCAGAAAGAATAGATACAGAGAAAAATACAGTTGTGTTTGTTATAAGACATTTAATAGCAATGTCAGAAAGTATTAGGATGTCAAAAATGTGTGTTATTCTACCAGGAATGATCATTTTGTGTTGTGATATTTGTGAATTAAAATAGTTCTGAGCACTCCCTTGCACTGAGATGTTTGCCTTGCTCAGCAGCAAACATGAGACAAAGTGCGCTGCCTAACAGGCTTTCCAGCACTGCAGCAGGTGTCCTGTTGTGCTCCCATGGCAGGAAGATTGTGTAACCTTCTGCTTCCTTGCAAGTCACCACTGAAACCTTATCGAGGGCTATGGCTGTTTACATGTCCTCCCTCTCCATCATCACATCACAGCTGTGTCTGTAACAACTGGCAGCAAAGGTTGGTCAGAAGTAAGCCCTGCTCATTGCTCCATTGACCTTTTCAAGCATGCTGGAGGCTCTTAGTCAGAGATTCTCTTGACTGGGTGCTCCTCTGCAGCCCTGATGCTCAACCTGACACAAGCACTGCCCCCAGTATGTGCTCTACTCCACTGTTTCACCTCGTGAGTCTTTATTCAGCACAACACATCACACAGAGAGGCAGAGGCTCATCAAGACCAATTTGGAGACTTTACTTGAAGCCTCTCACTTTAGGATAGTGTAGTACGGAAGGTGCATAGGCTCCCTCTTTAGTCAGTGAAGGGAAATTGTCATTTTCAGGAGAATGATGAATTCATTCTACAAATGGCTGTCCACCCTGGCCCAAGCAAAAACTGTGAGTACAAAGAGCCACTTACAGTTTGGTCTGTGATGGTCACCACGGCTGGACAACTCAATCATAAACCCTTTTCACACAGCTCTATGTTTAAGCCAAACTCTCTGCTCCTGTAGAGAGATGCAGGACTCAAAGCTGGATTATCTGCCTTGGCACACATGTTTAAGGTAAACCCAAGTCACATATGTTTAAGGCAACCCTCAGCATCTGTCCTTGTGCCTCATGATCTGTATATAGAGGTGACAGTGGCATTGCAGGGGCATAAAGTTTGATGTAAAGATATCAGAGGCTCTGTTTGCTCATTCTGCCTGTGAGGACACAAGGAGGGTATGATGGCTGTCCATGCTCATTCCTCTGGTTAGGATCTAAGCTAGGCATGAGGCTGTAGCTGAAGAGCAGAGCTAGAGGAAGAGGCCTGTGGGAAAGGGATGGCTTCTCAGCACCCTGCCCATATCAGCAAACCATAGCAACAGGTGAAGCAGCTGGAGAGAGAAGGAAGATGTTTTAATTGATCACTTCCAGGGCTCCAGGAGGGAGTATCTGGGCAGTTTTTCAACTTATGACAATATTATTTCCTGTGGTAATTTTGCAAAATGCTGTGCAGAGAAAACTTGGTGCTTGCTGGAGGAGTTAAGAATGCCCCAAAGCCTAATGGAATTCTCTGACTCAAACAGTAAATGATGATAATGTAAAGGGGATGTGTGTCTGCCCGGTACCGAGTGCTCTGGGAGCACCATGGGAGCTGGAGCAGCTGCTCCATGTAGCTGATACAGGACAGTTGGTGCTGGTCTGACACTTGGAAACTACACACAGACAGGGATGAAGTTGATCTTCACATTCAGCCTGTTAAATGTAGTTGGTCTTAAGGGGCATTGTCACTCTACAGAGGAGAACTGATATGTTTATGACAACCAGTGCTTTGAGATGTATCCTGTCCATGAAATTAACTCTTTCTTTGGTTTTAGGGGCCTGATAGTGCAATTTCCTTCTCCCTCTTTTGTGTGGCAATGAGTGATGCCTTTTTCCCATCATTAGCTTCTGTGCAACTTCATTAAAGATCAGTGCCTTTGCTTTGGTCCTGTGACAGCAATCATTCCATCAGCAAGGTGGGAGGTCCTGTGGGCAACTCGAGTTTGGAAGTCACCTGTCAGACAGTATCCACAGCCCAGGAGAGGTGCCTCACTAGCACTGCAGGATAGAGCTTCATAAACTGAGCAGGCAGCTTGGGCTGAAACAGAGGGAAAGGGATGAGAAAGGGTCTAAACTGCCCATCACATCTGAGGGGCCAGATTAGTGCTTTGATCCACATAGGAACCTGACCCATGGAAACCCCTCCTGGAAGGAGATGCTGAAAGGTCCTCTATGGGACTGGTTTTGGCATAGGTTAGGTCTGCTATGTCCCTTACCTGTGATGTACCACAGGATAGCAGAAGGAGGGACCAGGCAGCATTCAAGATCAGCTCTGTGGGAATAGTGATCCTCTGTTACACAGCCTTAATCTCTAGTGAGGAAGAAACAACTGAGTATACTGATGAATTTAGGCCTTTTTTGTCTATCAGAAAAACAGCTCATAGGTCTGACCTGTGCAGGCTGTGAAACATACAGATCGTAGAACCAAAGAACGGTTCAGGTTGGGAAACACCTTTAAGATGATTGAGTCCAGCTGATAATGGATATTAACAATTGCATGAGTTGAGCAGATGCAGCCCATGGCAGAAGCCTGGAGGGAATAAAAGTCCCTTGAAGATTTATAATGCAGATGAGCAGCAAATTTTACCTGGTGGTGCAATTTTCATTCAGGAACCAAAATTGGGTGCTGTAGCATGTTAATATGGGAGCCAAAATGAGTAAAGTCTCCAAGACAGAGTTTAGCATTGTGTCCCCAGACAGAGAAGAAGGCTTCTCATGCTTCAGCCTTTTCATTCTGGACACCGAGCTCTAGTCATTGGGGTTGCTCCTATCCCTGCCTGTCTTGCTTGGTGGAAGAATTCATGCAATTCCCCAACAAACATCAGCCATTGTGACAGCTCCCATGCCTGGGAAGCATGTCAGCCAGCCCATTCAGCAAGGCCCCAGCTCCACCCCATGCTGAAAGGACTAAAAGAGTTCCTCTAGTAAATACAAACATCTAATGGAATGTAATTACCATCTGCTGCTTTCCAAGGCAACACATCCAAATTACCAATTGGGAAATAATTACAGCCCACAAGTCTCCATCACAAGGGCCTCAGCTTCCCTCTTCAAGCTGCACAACTTCCTGATTCTTCACAAACTGCAGCCCTGCTGCAGGTGCTGGCACATCTTTCACCTTTCTTTGGTTGCTGAAATACGCCGAACATCAGGGAAGTATCTCTTGAATGGGTAACCAGTGAGATCCGTTCTCTGAGGGCTTGTCTTGTATCAGCCAGAGGCATTTCATAAGCATTTGATGTTACTTGCCCCTTAAGCAAGGGTTTGAAGCTGTGAGGGAAGCCCACGTTCTGTTCACAGCTTTCATGAATTTCAGCACCTATTAAAAAAAAAACTAAAGCAAAGCAACTAGTTACTTGTGACAGGATCCTCCAGGGCACGAGCTCCACAACATTGATCATACCACCAAATCTTCTGCATGAAAGGCCCATGCACATCTTCCCATGTGAAGTCCCAGGCTGAAAACCCTGAGTGAGAATTAGGTGAATTCATATGAAAAGTGGACTCTTGCTTTGTTTTGTCTTTACCTCACCTTTCCTTCAGCCTGGTAGCAAAGGCTGCTCACTGCACTGCTTCTCTGCCAGCCCATCCAGTGCTACTGTGTGCACTGGGGCATTCAGATAATGCTTCAGCCATGCAGAATCAGTCATCTGAGGCACCTCTCTCAGGGCATTCAGCTCATCCCACAGCAGCACAACAGAACAGATCTCATTGTGTCAGAGCTTCTCTAATCGCTGGCTGTGTATCAACAGGGAGGTGGAGAGAGCAGCTTCTGATCTGTGCACTGATAATGGAATGATAAGCTAGGCCTGACTCAGATTTTCATTCTGTTTGCAGGCTAAAGACTTCATTAGCCCACAGTTAAGGGTGCAAATATCTGACAGTTACTCCTATGGTGAGCCTTTTAACTCTCCTGAGTTCACCATGCTTTTCTTTCATGTGTTCCTATGTCAGCAAGCCCAAATTGCCAGGGAGGCTGGAAAGACTTTCACAGAGGATGGCTGCAGAAAGGAGAAATTTTGCACTACAAATACCACTTCTACTTGATATGCAGGTCATAGTCTTTCAGGTCCAGGCTTTAAAAGGTTACTTTTTGGAAGCACTATTTGAAGAGAATTATCCTCCATAAAACTATGAGCAATGGAAGAATATCTTTATTGATGACTGATGAAAGACCTGTGTGCCATATGGTCCAGAAGTGGACTTCAGTTTAATTGCCAGTCAAGTCTAATCAGTTTTCTAAATTGAGACTAGCTCAATTAGCCAGCATTGCCATGGTGTTTCACAATGCTTTGTTACTAGGAGATGTTTTTTCACCTTCCTCCTGTAGCTTACAGTGTGTGATAAAGCTAAGGTATCTTCTTTGTTGTCACATTGCTGGTATGTGTTGCCCTCAACACTTTGGTTTGTACAAATAGCATGATCTGTACAATGACCTAAACCCTAGATGTTTAGGCTGAATTTGTCCCAAGTGGGAAAAGGCCACTCTTCAATCAGTCAATGAGTTTCCAGGATGTGTTATTGATGTGGGTGTAGTATTCCATGGAACACAGAACAGTCATGGAGCAGCTGAAATGATGGGTTGTGACTGACACTGAGAAAAACAGTTTGGAAAGTCAAACACTCAGAAAGCTTCAGGAAGTCTGTCTTCCATGGAGTGAGAGAAGAAAGGCAAAGCAGTGGTAATGAGTTAAAGAAATTCAAATGTTCAGAAGAGGGCTGGACTCTAGAAAGAATAACTAGACACATATTACTCTCGAGGGATAGCTCTCCAAGGTCAAATACATACTGAACTCGTGAAAGACAAGGGCTGAAAACAGACAGGATGATAAATTTAACATGAAAATGATGGACAGAGTAGAAATGACTGCCCAAGAAAGCCAAACATTGCAGAAACAAGGTGACGAGGATAATTTAGAAAGAAAAGGGGATAGTACAAGTAAGAAGAGTTGGATTCCTAGCAAAATAGAGGGCAGAATATCTGGAAAATGAAATAGGAACACAAAAGGGAAGGTGTTCATAGACAAGAAGGCAAAGGAAGATTGAAAACACACAAAGAATGATGGAAAGATCTATATGGTCAGTAAGTCCTTATTAAGAACTTACAGATAGACTCACACGAGAAAAAAAAAAAGCAGGTTGAAGGGAATGTGATGTAAATGTAGCATTGAAAAGAATCTGGGACTGTAAGGAAGTATCCAGATCACCCTTTTTATTGAGGCAAATGGTGCTGCTGCATTCCCAATTAAATATATAGAAAGGAGAAATGTGTCAGATGAGGCTACACTTTTTTTTTACCCTTCTTTGAGATTTGTAGGATCTCCTGAGACACAGGAGAGGAAAACTACAAAAGATTGAAGAATAAAAGACAAATGGGATGTTAATTCTGTGGAAGGGACTCACAGAAGAAAATACTGCTGCTGGCATGGAGAAGGAAGGCAAAATGATTGAAAAGTATGGGAGAAAGCTGAGAGAGGCTCATGTGTTCTCCATATCTAGAACATGTGAGAAGGGAAGTCTGGCAATCCAAGGCAGCAGGAATATTGGTGAGGAAAAGATGTGCAGTGAAGAAAGGAAAGGCCAGCAGGAGTCTGAATAGTAGTTAAAGTCTGTCAGAGCACCTAAGTGGATCAGTATAATAAGACTGGAGCATTAGTGTGTGAACAGCAGCAACAAAACCCCCAAAAACAGAATAGAGATACATAGCAATTGTGGAGATGTGAAATTGCAGATGGCAGAGTTAAACACAGGAGATCAGGAATTGAGACTGATTCTTGGGTATGGAGTCTTTGAGAGCTGTACAGGTTAAGTGGTAATGATGGACTGATGAAAGTAGTAAGGAGAACACGTCAACAGAAGTCTGTCACAGCCATCCCTAATCTGGGACAGGATGGTAAAAGAGGTTCTATTGGAGAGGTGTTTATAAAGAGCTGAAGACCTGCAGGATTGGATCTGGAAATGGGCAAGAGTATAGGAAATGTTATTGGAGGAATTTTGTGATCATGAAAGGATCTTATTTTCCTTGATAATGATTTACAAAACAAGAACAACTCACAGTGGTCAGTCTCTAGTGTCTTGGACATGATAAGTCATGGGTTTCTGTACCAAATAGTGACTCCATAAACAAGAGGCAATACTTATGCTGAGGAGGCAGATGTGAGGCCTTACAGGGGATGACCAGAATGACCTTGGATGGAATGATCAATAACAAATCTTAACTGAAATGAACTAATAGAATAAAGCATGAATCTGTGGGTAAACTTCATTGATTCAAAAAGGAAAGCAAGGTTTTTCAAGGAAGAGGGCTCAACAGTTCAGTGAATTTTCAAAAAGCATATTAGGAGTAAGCAGAGCCTGGATGGAAGGAGAGCAGCTTGTTCTGTGAGCACTATAACCAAGAAAGCATCATTGCTTACGAGCATGTGTTCTGCTTCCTGCACTCCATCTACCAAAAACACCCCACCCAACCCACAAAAAAACCAACCAAAACAACAGAAACCCCAGCTCCAAAACCTTAAACAAACTCTTCCATACTACATGTGTCATCCCCATCCAGCAAGGCTGGATGGGAACAGCCTGGAGGTACACGCATGCTCTTTTGCAGGCAGAGCAGGCTGGATGGGAGGCATGTGCTGACTGACAAGAAGGCAGCTGCCAAAAGGAATACATAATAGCTAAGAGGTACTTCATTTTCCCTCAGTGGAGATGCTAATTTGAATCTCTCTCATCTACTCAGCCTAAACTTAAAGAATCTTAATGATCATAGGTGCTTCTTCCATCCTTTCAGGTGAGGTTAATATCTGCCATTGGTTTTGAAAGTGGTTGCAGGAAAATAAGCAGAGGAAGGGAAATCTTTTGGTTTTGTTTTGAGCTTGTAAAACCAAGAGACTGAACAACAAAAACAATACCTCTTAGAGGTCAAGAAGCATAGTGATGAAGGAAGAACTGTCAAGTGTCAAAGTGAGTTACATGTTCAACCAAAGTGAAAAAAATCCTCTGTGGTTATGTAAATGAAATAAGGATGAGAAAAGAATGTGAGGCTGCTGTGAAATGAGGAGTATGATGAGTTAAATCCATACTCAGTAACACTGCAAAATGAAAGAAGGACTTGGCTTTCGTTTTTAATTATATGTATATTGACCAGGGTATCAGAAACAGGATGGACAGTAAGAACACAATGATAGGACAAGGAGCAATGGGTATTAGCTCGAACAGAAGAGGTTCCAAAGAAATACAAGGAAGGAGTTCTTCACTGTGAAGGTGACAAAGCACTGGCAGGGGCTGCCCAGATGGGTTGTGGAGTCTCCTTCTCTGGGGACATTGAAAACCTGCCTGAACAAGTTCCTGTGTGACCTACTCTAGGTGGTCCTGCTCTGGCAGGGGGGTTGCACTGGATGAGCATTGGAGGTCCCTTCCAGCCCTTAAGACTCTGTGATTCTGTGACAGTGACAGACCAAGTGTGAACAAGCAGAGGTAATACTCCAGGAGCTAATGCACAACCCAAAGAGGCATCATGTATTTCACCACAGGTTCTGAAATAAGCAGCAGAAGTTTTAGCCTGCCAGGATTATGAATCTCCCACATCATGCCAATTGCTACAAGCTTGGAGAATGACAATTTATTGTTGGGCCATCTCTCCATCTACAGCTCGAAGTGGGATCTGCTTAGATATTTTCCTTAAAGGAAGCTGGCTAAATGAGACAACTCTTAAAACAACTAAACTGGATCTTATTTGAACAGCAGCTGGGGCAGGTAAGTCCATTGACTCAGACCTGTTCAGTCCAGTTGCCTGAAAGAAGTGGCACACGTTACACAGTCCCTCTAAGGGACTCTTCAAAGGACTCTCTAGGCTCATGTTTTGATGCCACAGCTGAAGTCTGTCTGTGAGCCTGCTTCCTGCAGTTACTGCTATCCAGCCTGCCAGGAGCTCCTCTCAGCTGGGCCTCACCAATTCACTTCTGGGAACTTTGATCTCCCCTCTTGATTCCAAGCTCCACAGTCCAGAAGGGAGCACAGCCCACTTGGATGTACCCTCCCTGGGGACAAAACAGATGCCATCCTCCCATGGTCATAAGCTCCTGATAGGGAAGGGCAAACCACATGATCTGCAGCCTGAAACATGAACTCAGCTTGATGTAAGCTTTGAAATAGATTTTGAAGGCAGAAATAATTAAAGGCATGGATATAAGAGAGAAATGAAGCTTTATCCAAAGGAGATTGTGACAAGCTAATCCGATATCTTCCTCTGATAAGGTAATGGAGGTTTTAGACAAAGGGAAGATGTCAGATACCATCTTTGTGGACTTTAAGAAAGCATTGGACATGGTGTCACATGAGGAACTGATTAGTGATGGGAGAGAAAAATGAGGATTACAGGAGAATTATGAGGGAAAGGAGGAGCTGCATAAAGACAAGACAGCAAAGGGCTTGTGTTAAAGGGAAGAGTCAGGCTGGAAGGAGGTTATCAGAGCTCCTGAGGCATCAGGCTTAAGGCCAATCCTGTTTCACATATTTGTTGAAAATCTCAATAAAAATGAATAGAGTGCAAATAAATGTTTGGGGAGGCTCTGTAAATACAGCTCAAATCCCAATATTGTGACAAGAACCAGACAATCTTGAGGTACAGAGAAATGAAATTAAGAAGAAACGTTCTTCCAAGGAAAATTGGAGCTGAACCTGATTGAAGAGCCTTGGTGACTCAGGAGTCTGTGTGGAGGGGGATGGCAGGTGATGAAGTTTATTGTCATGGCCAGCCATGGCCTATGGGGCTGAGTGTCTCTAACAAAGCCCTTTGGCTGAAGAACCATGAGGTTTTGGAAGGAGAAAGTTGCATGAAGCTCTACAAAGCTCAGAAATATCCCTTGCATGAGCAAGAGTATCAGAAACACTTTCTTCACTTTTTCTTACACTCTGTAGGAACAAAACCTTATTTGACCAGATTCCTGCCATTCTGGGGACAGGTCAAAACCAAAGCACTTGGAGTTCATTCAGTCTTGATGCCATCACCACTTCTGCTTCTCAGTGACAGAGACAAGCAGGTTTAACAGAAACACAGAATGATTGGAGTTGGAAAGGACCTTTAGAGAGCATCTAGTCCAACCTCCTGCTACAGCAGTTTCCCCTCCATCAGGGGCACAGGAATGTGTCCAGGTAGATTTGGAAACCTCCTGAGAAGGAGCCTCCACACCCTCCCTGGGCAGCCTGGGCCAGGGCTCCCTCACCTCATGAATGAAAAGAAAAAGAAATTATGTTTATGCTGAAGATGTATCAGAACTAACAGGTTCTTCATTTCCCAAGCTGCCAAGCATTGTGTCAGACTCCTCTTTCACCCTGCCCCACAGGTGTGCTGGATTTGGGGTGGCAGCCACAGTAGGAATCACCTGAGCTGCTGCTTTTCCTTTTAAACATGGGAGAGGAGGTGTTTGCTCTCTGCAGGGGCAGCTTTCATTTCCTCTTTCCTTCTCCATCTTTCACTTTTGTCTCATGGAAAAAAAAAAAAAAAACCAAAACATGTTTAAAGTATTTAATCCTAAATATCTCTTAAAATATGTAGAATGGGTTGTCCTGTATCTCCCTCTCTTCTACAGGCCTTTATATAGGGGCAGAAAAACCCAAAAGCACTCTCTGGAATTTTGCATGTGAGGGTAATTCCACTTTTTTCTCTCCTGTAGCATGTTTAGGATTTGCATTCTGACCTGGGCCACACAGGAGTCATTTTAGGTCCTGGACCTGCTGCTCAGCTGTTAACTTCAAGTATGAATCTAGCTGCATCCTGACCACATCTCAGGATGCACTCTGATCATACCCTTTGTGGTCAGTTTTCTGTACAAAAAAGACTCAGTCCATGATCTGGAGAGATGTCCAAAGTAAACTCCACAGTCTCTGGGTCAGAAGGTGAGTTCTGCAGGGCCACTGTGAAGATTAGAGAATCACCTGGAGCAGCAAATCAACCAGGGGAGTGTGCCAAGCTCACTTGCATTCCTCTGAGCTTATGAACCAGCAAGTATAGGTTGTCTGTATAGGAAGCCTCTAGCCACATAAAGCTATCCCCATCTAAGACAATTCCTCCAGGTTCTCTTCAGTCACCAGAAAGCAACAGGCATTTCTAAGGTACAACTTAACACACACAGCTGAAAGTAATTCTTCCTACTTCTCCTCTTGCCTGTAAAGAGAGTCTGAGTGGACCAGCTCAGAGGGAGATGTCTGCATCAGAGGTGTCAGGAAGCACATTCTTGGAAGCTAGGGTTCATTCCACCCAACTTCCAAGCGTCATAATGCTGAAAGAACCTCTTCTCTGAAAAAGGTCAGTTCCTTTATTCCTCATTATTCATTACCTTTTTGTATCTGTTGAATGTCAGCTGTTTGGAAAGCTATTATTCCAGCACGTTTAGTGGTGAAATGGATGAAGTGCTCTTCTTCCCCCTCCATGCTGTGGCCTCTGTGATGGTCGTGAACAAAACTAATGACAATAAATTACAGAGGTGTTGCTGGATGTTGCCAGAGGAGTGATAAAAAGTGATGGCAGTTAATAGAGCATGCTTAAGAGACACAAGGCAATTGTTGTCTACTGAGAGACACCCAAATGCATTAGTAAATAGAGAGAAGCGTCATTCTGGTGCTCAGGGCTATATCACTGAAAAGCTCCCTGTGGCTTTTCACTCTAACCTCTCTGGTGCTCCGCCTCAGAGGGCAGCTGTTAAACAGCTATTTGCTGCTTCTCCCCTGTGAAGCCTACTAAAAGCACATCTGGACATGGAGCTGCCAATTACACCCCAATTCACCTGCAGCTCTCTGCCCAGTTTTAAGCATGTTTGACACACGCTAATACAAGATACAGGTGTCTTGTTCTGTGTTCTTCTAATAGGTTGTAATTGTATCAAAAAAGAAGTTATTATTTCCCCAAATTTAGCCCTCAGCCCAGCTGAAGAAGATGAGCTGTGTTTAGCTTCGCTGTTGGCCCACTTGCAAGCTGCTTGAATGCTAACTCTTTCCCAAGTCTTGCTACTGGGTGGCTCATCTCATCTCTCTGTTGGCTATTTTCTTTCCCAGATGTTAAATAACTAGCAGTGAACCTGCTGCTGCAGTCACCGTCCCTGGAGGAGTTTCAGAGATGGGTGGATGTTGCACTGAGGGAAATGGGCTGGTGGTTGATAGGGCTGGGATAAAGGCTGGACTTTATAACCTTAAAGGTCTCTTCCAGCTGAACTGATTCTATGATCTCTGGAGATCCCTTCCAACTCCTACCATTCTGTGATTCATTTCAGGCCATTTGCATAAGGTTTCTGCCTGCCACAAAGAGTCTGAGGCTCCCATCCCACGTAGACCTCCATGCTTTATGGCACTGGACATGACTACTGGGAAGGAAACTGTACTTTTCCCTAGGTGTTTTGGTCTGAGTGAGTGCAGTCAGTTGGAAGGCAGATTAATTTTGAGTAGCCAAGTCAGGGCCTGATGTGAACAAGGGAAAGCTGTGCTGTGTGATAGCAGAATGTGTGTTAGCTGAGCAGATGGGTGAAAGAGTTATGGGAGCCTCATAAAACTGCCTAGTAAATCTCTGTCCAATGTGAATGATTTCAAACACATTCTTCCTAGTCTTTTGGGTAGGTAGTCTGGGAATATGAAATATGAATAAGGCAGTGACTAAAGTTTCACTGAAAACAGCTGTGTAGGAAAGTATGAGCATTGGCCAGAGATAAGAAAGGCCTTTCCCAGAAGATAACACAGCAAAGGAAGCTCAGAACCTAAATGTAAGGTCCACACATCCCAATTTGCAGCCCTGAGATGTCCCACAGAAGGAGTGTGAGGATGACTGGCACACTGCCTGTCCATCACCTGCACAGATGGAAGAGCTCTGAGCTCCTTCAGGCTCTGGGGGTTGCTCCCCATGTTAGGAAGGGTCCTTGTAGGCAGATGTGGCAGAGCAGTGCCTTTGTACCATGGGTATCCCAGGTTAGCCCAGAATTGAGCTACCTGAGTGTAGCAGTGTTGGTGGGTCAGCTGCACAGACATGATCTTGCCTCACTAACCTGTCTACCAGCAAAAGGACCTTGTGCACCCCTTTAAATCAACCTTCCACTCCTCTGCTGCAGGAGCAGAACAGCATGGGCAGTCTCCTTGGTGCCAAGTTTCTTTTATCCTGATGGCTAACAGAGTGGCATGAACTTCCCATTGATCACTGCAATGTATTGAGGCCTTTCTGAGTCTAGCTGGTATGAGATACTGCCCCAGTGATAAGGGTGCTGAGAGGATGCTTCTGTCTCTAGCTGCCAGTTTCAGCAAGATACATGGGAAGACACCATGTTTGGCTACTCTAGACAAAAAGGAGCTGGAGTTTTTAGGAGCTTCTGACTGTCTTTTTGTCTCCCTCCAACACAGTCTCCCAGCAGTACCAACAGAAGCAAGAGGCATCCCTGACATGGTCTAAGGGAGAGTGAAGCAGAGTTCTCCTGACAGATTGTTGCTCTAGAGTTTGGTTTGACAGAACATGTACAAACTCTCTGTCTGCAGAGATGAGATGATCCCAGGCTGTGTCTTTAGAGGCTGCTAGGGGGATCTGAGTAGCTCTGAGTGTGTGCAACAAACACAAGGTCAGCAAATCTGGAATGCTGGGAAAAAAGGCCCATAGGTTTTTCCTTTTCACTACTGATCCCACCTGAGGCTGAAGTCCAAAAAGCAGGTTGCAGACTGATCTCTTAGCAAACTGAGATTATCCTGAGACTCCAAGCTCCCTCACACCCACTCTTGTAGGTGCTGTCAAACTCTCTAAATGTATGGGGAGCTCCAGTACCTCTGCTTTTGTCTCTGGCTTTAAACTATACTCCCTCAGTACCCTTACTCTCCATTAGTATGGGGTTGCAAAGCTCACCTTTGAGCACGGGTTGCTCCAGCTCATTCACCTCTGTGGTCTGGTCTAACCACTAGTTTCAGATGGCTTAGGCTGGACTTCCTTAGGGAACTACTTGTTTCTAAGTTTGCCCTAAATTTGGGAAGATTGAGGCATTCCTGTCAGTGTGAACTTGCTGATCTTCTTATCTCTTCCACTCTCTTGCCAAAATGTCCATAGGTAAGCCAAGATTGCTGGAGTGCTGCGGCTGAGCAACTCAAGAGCTTTGGCACAGTGTTCATGAAATGCAGCAGAAATGCAGCTGGAGATTGTGGTTGTTAATGTGTGAGCAACACAAAGTAGGACAGCATCTCAAAACAGTTCTGTGCTTGCTCTGTGGGTCTGAGAGCAACTGCAGATAAGAAAGGCCACATCCCACTCCTGAACAAGAAGAGGAGAAGAAGAAGGAAGTGTAAATAAAGCACAGCAGCACTCATCTCCCATTACAAACAGCAGCAGCCCAGAGGCTGTGATTGCTAATTAAACAATATCTTCCATGCAATGCAGGCAATGAGGGTGACATTTACCTCTTGTAGGCTATAAATATCCAGCCATAAGCAAACATTTCTAATCAGTGATTATGGGTGAGATTGTTTTCCCTGACGTTATAAGTGATTGTTTGTTTATGCAAAGTTAATGGGCAAGATCATATTGGAGGCACTGGCCAAGGCTTCAGACCTGCACCATTGCTCTGACACCATGCTGATCTGGGTCACCAGGCTTGAGAGGACAGAGCAGCACAAGAGCCTGCAGCACAAGCTACATCTGAGCTCTGCAGGCTTTGTTTTCAAGATTGCTGAGGCAAAGTAAAGAGTGGTAATGGTTGTGTCTCAAGCAGCAGCAGTTCAGCTCAGGGAGAGCAGCTATCTATAGAATCATTGAATAGTTTTGGTTGGAAAAGCCTTTTGAGATTGAGTCCCAGCCCTCTCCTCACTCTGCCCAGCCCAGCACTGACCCACAGCCCTCAGCACCTCAGCTCTCTGGCTTTGGGATCCCTCCAGGGCTGGGCACTCCCCCAGCTCCCTGGGCAGCCTGGCACAGGGGCTGACACCCCTCTCAGGGAAACGGTTCTGCTTCAGCTGGGGCAGCTCCAGCCCGTTTCCTCTTGTTGCTTGTTGCTTGGGAGCAGAGCCTGACCCCCAGCTCCCTGCAGCCTCCTGTCAGGGAGTGTCGAAGAGGGCTCCTGGCTGCCCTCAGCCTCCTCTTCTCCAGCCTCAACACCCCCATTCCCTCAGCTCCTCCTCAGCACCCTTGTGCTCCAGCCCCTTCCCCAGCTCTGTGCCCGGCTCTGGCCACGCTGCAGCCCCTCAGTGTCCCTGTAGCAGTGAGTGAGGGGCCCAGCACTGAACACAGCCCTGGAGCTGCAGCCTCCCCAGCATCTTGTTTCAGAGGATGCCTCCCAAGCCAGACATGGAGGCTGTGCCCTTGTTGTGAAGTGAGCAGTCCTTGGGGTCGTTGGCTGCCCACCTCTTAAATGACATAAAAGCGACTGCAATAGACCTGGGAGGAATTGAGCTTGGGATAATTGCTGGCAGACTGGATAGAGACCTTTGTCCAGCCTCGTGTTCAACCCCTCCAGAGTCTGAGTCCATGCCAAGGTGCATGGCTCCTCGTCTCTTGCAGGTTTCTGCATAGAGACTAGATATGGAATGTGAAACCAGCTGGGACAGTCAATATGTTTGCATCAGCCCATAGCTGTTGTCATA
Organism: Urocolius indicus; assembly: GCA_013401255.1. Classification (NCBI taxonomy): domain Eukaryota; kingdom Metazoa; phylum Chordata; class Aves; order Coliiformes; family Coliidae; genus Urocolius; species Urocolius indicus. Next base: position 250,062 of record WBNH01002863.1, read on the forward strand.
GCTATCTGAGGAGGCAGAGATGTTTTTCACTGCACCAACCTTTTCCACTCCAGTGAACACCCCCAGGCTCTCCCACACCACCCACCACCTTCAGCAGCTGTATGGAGTCACAGTGCAGGGAAATCCAAAGGGTCTGCCTGGGTAAACTCCTGCCTGGTGACAAGCTGTGCCAACAGCCCTGCAAGGGATGCAGGGAGCTCCAGAGATGCTCATGCTGTAATGATTCATGACAGCTCCCTTCTTACTTCAGGGAGTGAAACACACCAGTGTGTGGGGAACATGTGCAAGCAAATATAGCAAAATAAGCTTGGAGAGCTGGGATCAAGTGGAGCTGGGGGAACTCCTGTGCCAACGGCATCTTTGCTGATGTGTCTATATTTTATGCAGTATGTTTTTTCCTCCTTAAAAAAAAAAAAAAAGGAAGCTGGAGGGACTGAGACAATGCTCTTTCCAGAAACATGGCAATAAAACAGCTGGGCTTATTCCTGTGACAGGACAAGGGGTAATGGAAAAAAGCTGGAGCACAAAAAGTTTCCATAAGGAAAAGCTGTTTCTGTGAGGGTGAGGGAGCCCTGGCCCAGGCTGCCCAGGGAGGGTGTGGAGGCTCCTTCCTTGGGGGTCTTCAAGACCCACTTGCACACGTTCCTGTGTGACCTGATGTAGGTGGGACCTGCTTTGGCAGGTGGATTGGACTGGATGATCTCTGAAGGTCCCTTCCAACCTCCACCATTCTGTGGTTCCTCCTGACAACAGTGCTTCTCAGGCTCTCATTTCTGTAGCCTAGATGTTGACCTAGCAATGCACTTGCTGGACTCAGGACTTGTAAACGCTTTCTGGACTGTTCATGTGCTCACTGCTATGATGCCCATCATTCCCTCACTCATTTATGCTGGAAGGTTATTATTTCAGAGTCCTTAGCACACCAGGCTAACCCTGCACCACTGTCTAGTTGCTCTTTGCACTTATATCATGCAAAGATAATAACTAATCTCTGTTTCACTACACAAAGTAATGGGTGACATCTCCCACAGACCACCATTCCTGAAAAAGAAATGGCTAGATTTTAGCTCTTTATCTTCTCAGTCTCAGTCCTGGTGATGGAAAGCATCATCATCAAACCAGGTAAAGCTCCAGTGCTCAGGTATCACATGTTGCCCCTGGGTAGAGTTTCAGAGACCAAGCCACAGCTGCCTCTAGGCTATGAAAACCTGGGAGGACTGATTCTTACTGCTCCTCTCAGACTGTGCTGGTTGTACGGCTCCTGAGGCATTCATGTAGCAGCATGAATTACCTACTGACCATAACTTGACAACTCAAGCCTCATGTCATTAGGTGTGATCTATTTCTCAGACGTGTCTGCTAGTTCCAGGACAGTGAGCAGATGAAGTGAAGAATTTCAGCTCTAAATATCCTAAACAAAGCAGTGGTTACTAAGCTGGGAGCTCAAAGATAAGATGCAGGCTGTTTGTATTGTTCCTTGCAAGTACCTTGGGTTAGGTGTGCTGAGAGAGACTGTGCCCTTGGAGGGAAGTTAGCACCTCCATGAGCTGGTGGACTACTCCCCACACCTGGAAACAGTTGTAGTGGCTTGAATGTGCACTGAGCTGTTCAAAAGTATTTGTCAAACTGTTTTCATTGAAAGCTGAGTTCACAGCAAAGGGAAATGTAGCATAAAAGTGTCTGCTGCCCAGGGAACATGCTGAGGCTTTTTCTTTTTTTTTTGGTGAAAACAGTGCCTCCAGAATCAAAGCATTTCTGGTTCTTTGCCAAATCACATAGCCATGGACTCCTGTCATATGCTTTCATCTCAGTAAGGAGGGGAAAGCAGTGCACTGTTGGGGAAGGAGTCCAACCAGAAAGTCCTCATGAAACCCCATAACATGATGCAACCCTGGCCAGGACTAAACTTTGCAGGAGCTGTTCTGAGTTCCAAGAAAGATGGGGATTTATGCAGAGAAGAAACTCTGAGGCTGAGGAAGGACTTTGGTAGTGGCAGAATCAACCAAGAAAGCAACACAGTCAGCTCCACCACTCCATGTTTGTAGACAAATGGCATGGGGTCCCACCTGGAGTGGTGTATCTGCAGACAACATGAGCTACGTGCTTGCTTCTTCTGACAAGTCATTAGTGCCTAACGTTCTTCTCTTAGGCTCTTTTCTTCTCACTTCTTCTTTGAAGGTCACAAGGGGCCTCCAACCCCATTTAGAGGGCAGCAGGGCATCTAGGAGGTACTCACAAAAGACTGTAGCCCTCCAGCAAATATCCATAACGTGGCAGTCTGTAGTTTGCTTTTTCTGCCTGCTGCAGCCCTTCTCTCTTTCCTCTAGCCAACCAGCTTTTTCTCCTGTGATAAGGCCACTTGTCTTATGATGACTTTCCACAAGTCAGAGAGAAACATCTTTGAACACCAGCACCTCACTGGACTCTGGGAACCAGTTGTCCTCCACCTTCCCAGTCTCTTCTGTGTATTGGCTTTAGAAACTTAGCATATATATTACTGCAAGGTAATATTACTTACTGCTTTATTTCCAAAGCTAATATCTCCATCACAAGAGTTATTTTCCTCCATCAGTCAGAGGCTAGCAATGCTGTTAAAGAGGTAATGAGAAGATAAATTGTGCAAGGCAGCTGACAGCAAGAGCATGAAATTATGTCTCTGAGGCTTGTTGTCCTCAGGGAAAGAGGCCCTGGCCACTGGTGCTGATTGAAAACCCAACTGGGTTGGTAGGGAGTGCTGGGATCACCCTCGTGATACCATCCCTGCATTTCCCATCAAGGAAATTGTGAGGCTGCAGGGAAGTTTAGCAAGGACTAATTGAGTTCCTGTGTGCTCTACTCTAGCTGGTCCTGCTCTGGCAGGGGTGTTGCACTGGAGGAGCTTTCGAGATCCCTTCCAGCCCTTGAGAGTCTGTGATTTCTTCTTTGACAGTACAATTCAAGAGGTTGAGATTCATAAGAGGGCAAGGAGGAAGGGTGAGCACTGTACCCAGGGCTGAGCAACAGCTCTGTTTTATCACAGAGCTAATATCTGTCTAGGTTTTGCCATACTCTGTGTGCCTTGGAAATCTGTCTCCATCTGCTGATGCCTGAAAGAAAAAAAGGAGCAGGCCTGGGTCACAGTTCTGAGATGCAGCTGGTGTCACCCTTTAGTTTTTAGAGCATGGCATATACGGGGTAGAAAAGTACAAAAACTGTGGCAAAATTGAGATTGTAATGAGGACACAACTGTGCACCTAGTCCATGAACACAAGGGGATTGAGTACAAGTACTCAGTGGAGGGCTGCCTGGCTCCTGCCTGTTCATACCCAGTGATGAGGTCCAGCCTGGATCTCCTCATGCAGATCCCTTCCATGTGCAAGGTCTTGGTTTCTTTCAAAATCCTGGAGGTGAATTTTGGCCATGCCCAGCAGAGCAGTTCAATAATTACCCTGCCTCCAGTACTCACAGAGCAAGTTACCCATCATCCACACTCCTGCAAGAAGCTGTTATCTGCTGCCAGACTTGCAAATTTGCTACAAATGACAGAGCTGTAAGAGCCTTTTGTGCCTCTGTCCTGGAGGTATCTTGGCTAGAAATACAGCTTTTTATATCTTGGCTTGGACCATCTTCACCTTTAACTTGCCTAAAGACAGAGACACCTGTCCAAGCACACTCACTTAGAAAATAGCATGAAAGGGGAGCAAAAAGACACCAGGTGATTTGGGAATCTGAACAGGACACATCTGGAGAGACATCAAGGGCCAAAGACATGTAGTAGACAGTGGTAAGTGCTATGTGTCCCAGATGGGTGTGTGCAGGATGTGTCCATGCTGTCCTAAGACAGCAACCCTGTACATATTGTGTGCAAAAGGACATGATCATCATGGACAACATAATGTCTAAAGTGATGATTCTATGAAGTGAGGAAAGGATGTGAACAGACCACGAAGAGTGTCTGTGGGACTGCCTTGCTTTAAACACAGTGCTGCACTCATAAAAGGCATCTGGTACCACAGGAACAGGGGCAACATTGGTGATATTGCCCTGGGAAACCCACAGGACACAGCAAGAGAAGATTTTGGTAGACAATAGCAGCTTGCAATACTGAGTTCCTGATAGAGACCAAATGATCTGGTCTCTGCTGTCAGCCTGAGCACTGCAGAGTCCTGTCTGGTTTCCCTGCTAATGATTCATCTAGCAAGAGGGATTCACAGGAGAGCAGCAGAGAGAGTTCATGGAGAGATTGCATTAGGAGCTTTGAAATATTGATATCTCTGTGCTCTGCATAAACTGTCCCTCCTTCACCCTCCAAAGCAGGGCAGAGGGGCTCAGGGGTGAGTTGTTTGTGAGCAGAATCTGCCTCAGCACTGGCAGTCAGGAGGTGTAACTCTCTAGATTGCAGTGTGCAAAGTGCAGAAAGGGCTTTTAATTCATGAGTGACTAAAGACAGAGAGAGAGAGAGAGAGAGAAAGAGGCAGAAGAAGCACAAGGCTGTGACTGACAGATGGGAATTGCCACGGGACTCTGAAATGCAGGGACCTGCTTCTCCAGCCTTGGTCTCCTGAAAGCAACAGCACAGAGGGAGACAGCATCCAACTCAGGTAGGGGCTGCTGACCCCATGTTCAGCCACATATCACAACAGCTATGAGCAAGATTTGAGTTTTCCCTGGGCTCTCTTGTCACTGTGATGAGGGGAGATGCTTGTGTGGAGTGTGCAGGGCTGGTGGGTGAGTGGCACAGCTTTGCATATGCAGCAAGGAGCTCATGTTAACAATGACAAGAGAAAACAGATGGCAGGTGCCCAGGGATGCTTCTCTGTGCAAGGAGGGATGTGGGTCTGTGCTGTGACAATTATGTGAGCTCTAATGGAGCGTGATCTACATGAGGAGATGCTTGTGCATGAAAACACCATCTTCCATGGTGAAATTCCCCTTGAGTCTGCTAGGAGTTTGCCTTGGTACAAAAGGATTGTTCTGAGCACCATGAAATGCCATGCAAAGTTAGAAGAGCCAGACACAGGATTGCTTTGTTACCACATGGCATACTCTGAAACAGTCTTCATCCCCACCCTTGGGACAGAGCTGCCTTTGTCTCAAATCAACAAGCAGCCTCACCAACCAGTTATTTTGTTTTCCAAACATTCATTGAGCTCTGGTTCAGAGAGGCAGGGAGTGTGAGCTCTGTTAGAAACCTCACGTTATCGCAGGATCCCTTCATAGGATGAGGTTCATATCCTCAGAGTCTTCAGGCTGAGTCTTCAGTGGAGCTGCTGCTTTATAACTCCCTTCAGGAAGACTTTTCTCATGCATCCCAGGCTCTGGATCATGCCCAGAGACCTTGGCCTGGGTGCACAGCATTTGCTGCAAGGGGCCTTCATGGCTTTGGACAATGGCCCAATAAGAGGTCTGTTGCAGAGAGAAATTCTGCTTTCTCTTGAGACATTCCCTGCAAACCAAAGCAGCTGCTGGAGAGTGAGCACTTAGCAGAGGCTCTTGAGCAGGCACAGTTCCCTGGCATGGTTGCTGCAGGAGAAAAGAGAGCAGAGAAGCAGTGAAGCAGTCAGGACCCCTGTGAATTTGGCTTTGGGTTGGGTATTTTTTGGAAGCTGCTGGCACTCAGCTGAGGTATCTCTTCCATAGCACCTTTCCCTGCAAGTGGCTGCCTCTGAAGAGACCTCAGATCCTGCATCCATCAGTGCTCACCCTCAGCACTCTCAGCCACCTCTTGGAGTGGCCAATGCCAAAGAGCCCTCTCTACAGCCACATACCAAATGCTGCAGCTGTGCTGCAGCAAAACAGCCACACTTCTGGGCACTGCCCTGCTCTCCTAACAGGAGATGAAATCTTCTAGACCTTCTTACACACCTAGATTGTGTTCCTGCATGAGAAATTCTTGTCTCAAGCATCATTCATAGTATGACTTGCAAATGCTGCTCTTAGCCCATCTCATGCTCCTGCCTCCCAAGAGCCGGCACAGACATCTCAGCAGTTGTGTCCTGGAGCAAACTGTACTCACAGTTACTATAATCCCACTCATCCATTTTTAGCATTGTCATGAATTGTTGAGTGGCTGCAGTGTTCCACCTCACAGCAGCTGCCTTTCAGTGCTAGGTGTTAAAGATTTAAAGCAAAATTGGGGTTATTTTTTTCAAGTGTGCTGATATTCTTTGTGAGATGCCACTTTCACTCACCATCCATCAGCTCCCATTGTCTGAACCCCAGCCTGTGGCCTCTGGGAAGGGTTGTAGCCCCAGCACTGCACAGGTACAGCATGGGAGGGAATGTCTCCACCAAGTTATAGCACTTTCATCAACCATTTTTATTCCTGCCAGAGCCAGCCTTTGCATTCTGGTCAGGAGCTAATGAAGCACGATTCATTGCTTCACTTGCAGAATGCAAAATATCCAGGAGAGACGAAAGAGGAAAAACACCCAAGTGACACCTGAGGCTCTGTTCTCAGCCTGCACACTGAGAGGTGCCAGTGCTTAGCCTCTAACTGAGCTGTGAGCCAGGGGATACTGCCTCCATGACCCTCTGTCCTTAGGTCATCAGACTCAAAAGGATTGTGGTGAGGTCATTTTAGGTGCCATCACAGGTGACTGTCTCTTATCTTCCTGCCATCTCCCACCTTAAAAGCAGCACTTTTTCTTGCCTCTTTTCCTCTTACCTGGCAGGTTTCAGAATGTCACTTTGTGGCTTGTTCAGGACCTTCTTATGAGGAGTGGCTGAGGGAATGGGGGTGTTGAGCCTGGAGAAGAGGAGGCTGAGGGCAGCCAGGAGCCCTCTCTGACACTCCCTGACAGGAGACAGCAGGGAGCTGGGGATAGATCTCTGCTCCCAAGTGACAAGTGATAGGACAAGAGGAAATGGGCTCAAGTTGCCCGATGGGAGGTTGAGGTTGGAGCTGAGGCAGAACTGTTTCCCTGAGAGGGGTGTCAGCCCCTGTGCCAGGCTGCCCAGGGAGCTGGGGGAGTGCCCAGCCCTGGAGCCGTGGAGCTGAGGTGCTGAGGGCTGTGGGTCAGTGCTGGGCTGGGCAGGGTGAGGGCAGGACTGGGACTACAGGAGTCTCAAGGGCTTTTCCAACCAAAATGATTATGTGATTCCCTTAATTTTTAGCCCAAAGATATTTGTGATCAGATGAGATCTGTTTGATCCTGCTGCTCCTTCTCATTGCTCCTCTGCACGAGAGACATTCCTAAGCAAGAAAAGAGAAAAATGTAGATCTATAGGTTTTTACCCAAATTCGTGTGAAATCCAGAAGTTGTGAAGCCCAAAGTTAGGAGACTAAAAAAAAAAACAAACCTATGCTGGCAACAAGAAACAGGGTCTGTTGACATTAATACATAGTAATAACTAATTACATTAATAAGTTCATAATTGCCTCCAAGAACTGGAAAGCTTATTAAAATCTTAGGTCCAGAATTCCAAAGGAGTCTCCAGCTCTTTAAGACCAGGCAAGATGGTATGTGGGAAGTAAAAGACCCCTTTGCTGAGGAGTGTTTACCCAGCAGGACACTGGTCCCAATGGTGGGCAGGACTGGGGACCTGAGGGATGTCTGTTCAGGTGCTGCTGACCATGTTGCTCTTCATCCATCCCAATGTGCCTGGGATTCATGGCACAGCTTTCCCCTGAAAGGTCATACATGGGTTTCCCGTGCAGAGGAGAGCTGCTGTGAAATGAAAACTTGCTGATCAGGAGACTGGAGCATCTTTCTTATGAGGAAAGGCTGTGGGACCAGGGGCTGTTCAGCCTGGAGGAGAGAAGCCTGAGGGAGGAATAAGTATTAAATACTTACCAGTATTTAAAAGGTGTTTGTCAAGAGGATGGAGCAACACTTTTTTTCTCTTGTCCCCAGGGACAGGACAAGCGGTAACAGGCACAAGTCTGGAACACAAAGAGTTCCACTGGTACAGGAGGAGCAAGTCCTTCGGTGCTGAGGTGAGGGAGCCCTGGCCCAGGCTGCCCAGGGAGGGTGTGGAGGCTCCTTCTCGGGAGGTTTCCAACCCCAGCTGGACACGTTCCTGTGCCCCTGATGGAGGGGAACCTGCTGTAGCAGGGGCTGGGGCTGGATGAGCTCTGGAAGTCTTTTCCAACCCTTATCATCCTGGGATTCTGTGATTGTCTGATAGCTGTGAGGTGCTTTATCAAAGGGAAGTTTTCAAAGAGATGTTTCCCCAGTCCTTGTCGTCTCCCATAACCTCCCTCCTGCCAATCAGTGCTCTCTGAAGGGAAATATTGGCTGCTGGCAAAGCTGAGAACAGAAGAGAGAACAGGGTATAACAAAAATAGTGAACCTTATTAGCTGCATGTGAGCAGGTGAGGACTGGCAAGAGAGATTCCCAAATCACTGTGAGTCACTGTTAGAGCCTTTCGGAGCAAATAAGCCTGATCAAAAGATTACACCGCAAGAAAACTCAGTGACATTTTAANGCTTATTAAAATCTTAGGTCCAGAATTCCAAAGGAGTCTCCAGCTCTTTAAGACCAGGCAAGATGGTATGTGGGAAGTAAAAGACCCCTTTGCTGAGGAGTGTTTACCCAGCAGGACACTGGTCCCAATGGTGGGCAGGACTGGGGACCTGAGGGATGTCTGTTCAGGTGCTGCTGACCATGTTGCTCTTCATCCATCCCAATGTGCCTGGGATTCATGGCACAGCTTTCCCCTGAAAGGTCATACATGGGTTTCCCGTGCAGAGGAGAGCTGCTGTGAAATGAAAACTTGCTGATCAGGAGACTGGAGCATCTTTCTTATGAGGAAAGGCTGTGGGACCAGGGGCTGTTCAGCCTGGAGGAGAGAAGCCTGAGGGAGGAATAAGTATTAAATACTTACCAGTATTTAAAAGGTGTTTGTCAAGAGGATGGAGCAACACTTTTTTTCTCTTGTCCCCAGGGACAGGACAAGCGGTAACAGGCACAAGTCTGGAACACAAAGAGTTCCACTGGTACAGGAGGAGCAAGTCCTTCGGTGCTGAGGTGAGGGAGCCCTGGCCCAGGCTGCCCAGGGAGGGTGTGGAGGCTCCTTCTCGGGAGGTTTCCAACCCCAGCTGGACACGTTCCTGTGCCCCTGATGGAGGGGAACCTGCTGTAGCAGGGGCTGGGGCTGGATGAGCTCTGGAAGTCTTTTCCAACCCTTATCATCCTGGGATTCTGTGATTGTCTGATAGCTGTGAGGTGCTTTATCAAAGGGAAGTTTTCAAAGAGATGTTTCCCCAGTCCTTGTCGTCTCCCATAACCTCCCTCCTGCCAATCAGTGCTCTCTGAAGGGAAATATTGGCTGCTGGCAAAGCTGAGAACAGAAGAGAGAACAGGGTATAACAAAAATAGTGAACCTTATTAGCTGCATGTGAGCAGGTGAGGACTGGCAAGAGAGATTCCCAAATCACTGTGAGTCACTGTTAGAGCCTTTCGGAGCAAATAAGCCTGATCAAAAGATTACACCGCAAGAAAACTCAGTGACATTTTAAGCAGGAAAGACTAGAAACTGCAAAGTCTGTGGATGCAGAGAGGGGGCTGTGATCCCAGGAACTCTTACAAAGTTGTTCTTCTTTCAGCCTATGCAAGACAGGCAGTATGGCAGCTGTTTCGCAGAGTGTGTAGGTCCCCAGGACTCACCTGCACTCTGGCAGAGCCAGTCAAAGGGATCCAGGACCACTTTATGTAAAAGATGAGTGTCCCAGAACCAGTGATCCACAGCATAACCCCTTTTCTCTGGCTCCAGGCAGCTTTTCCTGTGACCCTGCTGCATGCAGAGTGCTCCAGGTTCTCCTGGAAGTCATCAGCTCAGCCCATGGGCAGTGTGTGTGCAAAGTCCTTGTGGCAAGGGGATGGCAACTCTGGAGCTCTGGCACAGCCTGAGTGTTTTGGAGGGACTGCATGGCACTGGGGGACTCTTATTCCTGGATGTCAGGGCTGCAGACATCCCTCACAACAACCCTTCTGGGAAAGATTTGGGAAGAGTAAGAGATGAGATCAGACTTTCAATGAACTTTACCTGATGGAAAAGGCAAAGCAATTACATTAGACCCTTTGAGTTGTGCTCCAGCTTTCCAGGGCACAGGGCTTTCTCTTTCAAATGCAGATGAAAGCACTGCCTGGTGCCTTTCCCTAGGATGATTTCAGGGCTGGTGAAGGTGGTGAGGAAAGGACTGTCTTCAGATGATCCTGTCTGCTTTTCTGCAGGCTGCCAGAGCACCCTCTTGGCTTTTGGGGTAGAGCAGATGTCCTGCTTTTGGCTGGGATGGAGTTAATTTCTTCCCAATAGTGGCTCCAGGGCTACATTTTGAGTTTAGACTGAAGAGACTGGAGATAACAGAGGGATGTTCTGGTAATTGCTGGGCAGTGCTGCACTGCATCAAGACCGTTGCTGCTTCTCACCTGTCTCATTAGTGAGTGGACTGGGCATGGGGGGAGGCCGGTGTTTGCACAAAGAGCTGAGAGACAGCATGGCCAGGACAGCCCACCCCAACTAGCCACAGGGCTATTCCATACCATAGACCATCATGCCCAGTATAGAAACTGGGGGACTTAGCCAGGAGGGGGGAATGCTTGGGTGGACAGCAATTGCACTGGGCAGCACTTGGCTTATTCTTGGGGTTTATTTATCTTAATTACTATTATTATACCTCATTCTTCTTAATGTTACTGTACTTTGGTTTAGTTATTACACTTGTTCTTAACCCATGAGTTTGGATTTTCTTTTCCCATTCCCCTCCCCATGCCACGGGAGTTGTGGGGAGGGGGAGGGAATGAGTGGCTTTATGGGGCTGCATTGCCCCCTGGGCTTTAAACACCACACAGAGGAAACAACAATATTGGGCTGCTCTGCCTGGAAAACAACTGGGAAACATTTTTATTCAGTGCACTCCAGTGCTGGGGCTCACCACAGACACCCTGGGGCTTGTAACCCTACAGCTGAGCTAAGTGGACTCTGCAAAGCCCTCTGGATTTTGTAGATGACAAGTAGCTGTAGCAGAGTAACACAGAACTGAGTGGATGTCCTGGGACAGTGGCAGCCCAGGCCAGGTCTGCCTGCCAGGGAGTGGTCTGAGCATTGGTTTGGATGTCAGATGGCCTGTGCAAGACATGTCACCTAGAAGAGGGCTCCTGGCAGTGATGGCCATGCTGGCCTTGCAAGATCCCTACAGAGCAGGGCTGCCAGTACCTGGAGGAGCATAGTCTGCAGGGCCATGGGCTTGCACAGGAGCTGCTCTCAGCCACTGCAGCTCAGTTGAAATCCTGCACCAGAACTAAGCAAGAAAACACTGAGCAGATGGGGAGCCCAGTTACTCCCCTGTAACAGATGTTGGCTCAGATCTAGAGCAGCCCCTTTCCCTTCAAGGATGCTGATTTTACATCTCTGTCCACATATTTACTGCTGTATAATCTTTATCAGAATGTGGACTGGCTCTTTTTTTTCCATGCCACACTTAGTATATGATACTGCCAAGTCTGTTTTCCCTAAACACTTGCCCTAAGCCTGGCAGATGGACAGAGACACATCTCATGGCAGAGAGGAGCTTGCCATCTAATGGACATTTCTTTGCTGTGCACCTGCAGCTGGATTAGGACTGCTTTGTACTGCAAAGCAGCCATCAACCATCTTGAGACCCTGGTCCAGAAGCCACAAAACATGACCATAGTTGAAATGTTTGTATTTATGACAGCCTCTCACATCAAGTACATCCATCACTGAGGAAAGGCTGTTGGTCAACTCGTTCCAGCTCACAGATATTTGTGCAGTCTCACTTCCCTAAGCCTGTGAATTTTCAATGCTTAATGCAACAAGTGCAGCTTCAGCCTCTCCTTTGATCTGCTTTACACAACACTGGCACAGTTCCATGGTCAGCCAAAATGTGGGACTGATCCACCAATGATAAACAAGTTGTGATTGATCAGTGCCTCGGTCTAGTTTAGCTCCCCACACCCTGGCTCAGCATGAAGGAGAGATGAGACAGGACTGTAGAAGGGAAAAGAGCCAAGAGTGCTACCACAGCATGGCACCAGCTCAGTCCCTCCAGGCACAGTGCCACTTTGCCACCCCCCATCCCTGGCTGCTACATATCACTGATTTCACTTAGTAAATGGTGACTTTTTTTTTTTTGCCATGGCACAGTGTCTCATCCCTTTATGGTTATTTCTCCAAGGAACTGTATTTCTCCAGTGGAACTGGATTCTCTATATTTAAAACTGAAGGTGATGTGAATAAAAGAAACCAGGGTAAATATGTATGGTATTAAACAGAAGTAGCGTTCAAGGGAGGAGACCACATGTATGGAACTGTGCCATGGGCACATGAAATGAGGCTGTCCTTGTATATGGCCTGGGTTTGGAGAAATGTATCTTCCTCCAAAGGGAAATGCTCCAGAAAAGAGCCTGGGAAAAGAAACTGGGAGGAAGAAAGTTGTGTCCAGTTTAGTTGCTAGCTAGTTCATTTATGAGGGCTTGGCTGGTAAGGCACTCAACACCTTGCCAGCTTCATGTACAAAACACTTCTTGACAGCAACAAAAAACATCCTAAATGTGATCATCTGATGTCACACAGAACTGAAATGTGTCATGAAACACAAGGTGTGTGGAAGTCAGATGCCAAGTTAAGTGACAGTGGCCACCAGTACATTGATTTTCAAGTGTTTGGCACCAGGAAAACAGCTGGAATTACCAGGTCAGACAGCATGAGCTTTCCAAGCTCTGAGAGAGTGATGGACTGAACTAGGAGATGGGAGAAAGGCCTCAGAGAGGTTTGACAATAAGCCTGGTGAACCTGTTGTTTTGCTATGAGTTGTGTGAGATCTGCCTCATTAGGTAGATGGTGGCTGTAGTCTGGACAGCAGTGCTAAGGAGAGGACAGTGTCATCCTGACTGTACTTCCACAAGTGTTGTATGGCATATTGAGTGTGATCACTGCCAAAGAGATGTTTCCCTGCTCTTACTGCTTACACTGAGCAGCTCATGTTTTCCCCCAGGGAAGAACTTCACACATTCATGGCTTGCATGACCTGCAGTTGCTTGGTCTTTGACAAAGACTTGGAGCTTTGTCAGTGTTTGGCTGAGTATGAAGTAGAAACCCAAGTATTTGGCTTTAAAATTGTTGAATTGTTTTAAATGGTTGTAGGTTCTGTAGAGGGATTTTTTAGATACCTGCTCAGGTTCCTCCTTTATGGCTGCTCAGGAGCTAGGTTTCCTCTTTTAGAAATGCCTCCCCAGTAAGTTTTGCAGCTCATCTATTGGTGTAGAGGGAGTCACCTTCCTCAAGGGACATACTTTGCATCTGGACTGCATGCACAGTGTGTCAGCACCATCTGGACATCAACTTTCCACTATATTCAAGGGGGAAAGCAGATGGAGAGTGAAACAGGGAAAGGGAGAAGAAGAAAAGCCTTTTCTTACTTGGGAAAATGTCCTGCACATTGTTATTGTATCCTGCAGGAATCACTTTGCTATTCAGGGAATTTCTTCCCTTCCTTCATCCAGTTTCTCAGTCCAAAAAGCAGGTAGGGATCTTTCCCCAGCTCTGGAGGCCTTTAGAAGCAACTGAGAGAAAGTGAGATGTTCACATACCGACAACTTGACTCGGTGATCTGCTTTGGATCTCGGGTGAGATGGAGCATGGGCTCACAGTCTGTTTCTGTGGACCTTGGAAGGAGTCCAGAGAAGCACAGGGGAGACAGCCCCATTTGTGATGCCAAAACCACTCCAGATGTCTGCCTATGAGTTTACTCTAGACAAATGTGCTTTCACTTTTTCGGATGAGTGCTACAGAGAGGGACCTGTGCAGGATGGAGGCTGAGTGGTCAGTGTGGTCTTGCAACCAGCCTTTTGCAGTCCTACCACCCCAGCACATCTTGCTTGACCACACCTTGTGGCTCAGCTCTCCTTGTCTTCTGTCTCCAGGGACAGTCTTCACAATACACAGTGTAAGTGATTGTTAGTGTTCCTTTGTCCCAGAGGCTACAGACAGCACTGCCACGTTCAGAAAGATGCGGTTGGACTCCTTTGCTTCATCTGAAATGCTTTGGGCCTGTATTTTCCTCCAGCTACAAGATGGGCCTTGAACAGTTACTGAACTAGAGGGTTTTGCAGGCTTTTGGAAGACAGGTTTGGAAAGCTTGTGAAAACTATTTAGCCTGAACAAACATAATTTGTCTTATTGAAGTGCAGGTGTGATCTTTACTCTGAAGATACAGGCCATGTGCTTCATGTGCTTATGGAAGTATTTTTTTCCTGTAGCAGCTTCATATTCAGACTGGAATTACTGAAGTAAACCAGTCCCTTAGCACACCAATCCAGTCCCTTCAATCTGATGTGGTTCACCTTTAAATGAGGTGGCTGCATCCTCATTCCATCACCATCTGCTCATCCTGCCTCCCAGCTTTGTACAGAAAGTGAGACCAGGGACTTGAGCTGGCTGAAAACTAACCAGATAAGCAGAGTGAATTCTCTGCAAGATCATCTACCCACTAACACAAGCACAAGCAAGACAGGAGAATCACATGGCTAAGGGCTGAGGAGGGAGCAAGACGACCTCCTTCAGTAGCACTTATATCCATTTAATATGACCCCAGAACTCCTTTGTTTGGCTTTAGTGAGCTGGGTGGGAAAATGAAATAAATGAATAAATGGAAAACAATTAAAAACCAGAGTATAGCTGAGCATCAGGTTTCCTAACATAAGTATTCCCATGGAAGGCAGTGAGTGAGTAAATACACAGAAATTGCTTTACCTACAGGAGAGTTAGTTCATACTGCTATAAATATTATACCCTGCCATATTGCCAGGTTTCAATACAGAAAGACAGTACATATTGCATAAGTTATCAGGGGAGCCTCAGTATTGCCAACCACATGTGTTAAGGAAACCACAATGAGATCTGAAAACAAAGCGGAGATTGGATTAAAAGCCACAGGTTTAATATAAATAAATGTTGATGTCTTTTGGTTGCATTTTGCCTTTGAGGCCTTCAAGGTGCAAAGTGCTGTTGCTGCCTGTTCTTTACGAAGAAGGAGGCAGTGATCTCCCTTTAATGAAAAGAGGGACAAAAGTCCTGCCTAATCAAATGATGCAAGAACTTGGAGCTTGATGATAAAATGCAACACTTGTGCTAAAATTTCTGGACACACAGAGAGATCCCATTCAGCTCTTGCATGTGTAGGCCTCCACCCTGCTTTCCCAAACAGAGAAAGCAAGTTCTTCAAAGTTCATCCAGATCCTCTCATTTTAAATGAGGGGGTTGTTTTTTTCATAGACTCACAGAATGGTTGGGTTGGAAGGGACCTTTAGAGATCATCCAGTCCAACCCCCCTGCAGAAGCAGGTTCACCTAGATCAGGTCACACAGGAACGTGTCCAGGTGGGTCTTGAAGAGCTCCAAGGAAGGAGCCTCCACACCCTCCCTGGGCAGCCTGGGCCAGGGCTCCCTCACTGAAACAGTTTCTCCTTATGTTTAAGTGGAACTTTTTGTGCTGCAGCTTCATCCCATCACCTCTTGTCCTGTTGCTAGATACCATAGAAAAAATCGATGTCCCAACCTCCTGACACTCACCATCCACCGTTTAGTGCCTGTTAACAGTGATCCAATCCTCCTAACGTCTGGGTTGCTCTGAGACTTACAAATGAACCAAAAGAAGCATTGAGGAAAAGTAGCATTTTGTCATTTCAGCTCGTGAATTGGCCAAGCAGAAAAATCCTAATTACAACACCTGGAATTCAGAGCTTCCACATTAAATATGTATTTCTTTAAAAAATGAAATAATAAGCATGCAAAAAATATCCCAGGGTCTGTGTTTCATATGAAGAACATAGATGTGGTTAGAGTCAGCACATCTGTCCTCAGGTCTTTCAAAGAGTCATAGAATCATAGAATGATTGGGTTGGTAGGGACTTTTAGAGTTCATCTAGTCCAACCTCCCTGCAGAAGCAGGTCCCACCTAGATCAGTATCTGTCACCTTGTCCCACACCAAGTCTGATGGAATGGAAACACTGCAGGGACAGAAAAGGCAAAAGGCCAGATTTGGATACAGTCTGTATTTCTACAGAAGTGTTATTTTGAAAGCTGCTGTTTAATGTGACTCCAGTTAGACTTAAGCAGATGCTTAAAGTTAACCATCTGCTTAATTACTGCCAGGATTAGGGATGGATTTAAATAGCACTTTTAGTTCTTCCTTAACATAGTGCTGCTTTCTCTTTACCTTAATAAAGTACTTATGCCCATGGTTCATGTTAAGTGCTTGATTAGTGCTAGTGACTTCACTTAGATGCTCAAAGTTAAGAATATGATTAGTGTGAGAGTGTATCTGGATCTTAATTGTCTAGAAAATACTGGCCCAAAGACATGCTTAGCAGTTGACAGGCATGCAAACAAGTCCTGCATCTAGGAAAAGAAAATGCCAAATATCAGCAAAAGGATGAAATGAACTTGAAATAATTGCCACACACACCTTCTTGTTCCTAGCCCCTGTGTGATATAAAGTTCCTGCTTCTCTGTCCAAACACCTTGAGGCTGGCCATATCTTGCTGACAGATTAAGAGTGAATTTCTATGGCTTGAGAGTGATTTAGAGTTAGTTGACGAGTTAAGAGTCTGCTTATCGTCAAAATTGCTTTTGTTATACTGTGGCATATTTATCACTCCTAAGCCAGAAAAGAGGCTAGAAAAGCCTTAGTGGACTCTGTTCTATGCAAGCTGACAGTCCACACTCCTGGTTGTGGTCTCTGGGCATCCTCCTTTAATGCCTTGGGTGACAGGACAAGCACCTCTTCTGAGCCATTTGGTTCCATTGGAATCTAAACATGATTTTTTTTTTCTGTGAATTATGCTTGGAGTGTGAAAAGGAGGATTCTGATTTTAGCTTTCTTCTATGTCCTGTGTCTTCTCAGTATAAAGACAATGTAAGATGGTACAGCAGGCACCTCTGGCTATTTTCTATGGTATGGCAGTGAATAAGGTCTTTCACTTCTGTTCTCAAGGTGGAAGTACAGTCCAACCTCACTATACTCCCTGGAGAGCTCTTCATGCAGTGATTTCATCCTCACTTTTTTTTTGTTTCTCTTAATACTTCATGGAAAAGGGAAAACCAGAGGAAGGACTTTGTGTTCCTTTTCCTTCTCCTTCTTGCCAATACCATGGAGTTAAAAATGACCACATGTTTCTTCCAAAGGTATTGGCATTATTATCTCTCCACTCTGAATGTGCAATAGCTGGTTGTGTTCCACAAAAGATGGGGTTTAACTAATCCTGCATTTGAAACCTACACTATTTATATCTTCTCCAATCAACTTCATCTGCAGAAATGCCCTTTAAAGGAGACATTCTGTTCTGTTCTGACCATATGTTTTCACTGTGATCTGCCTATTTGAAACGTGTTTCCAAAGGTTAGCATCCAGGACTGCTCCCCCAGATGCTGTTTGTGCAATGCTGTCTAATGTTAGTCATGCAGCCTGCTCAGCTGTTTGAGTTTTTGAGAAAATCAGCCCATGTTTAGCTAATTATTTTGTCTTTGACACAGAGGGGATCCCAGGTGCTGACTGTCAACACCAGCTAAGTTTGCCCTGTGGGGTTTTGCCACCAGCCGTGCAGAGCTCTCTCTGCCTTTCTCTTCATCTGGATTTCTTCTATTCATCTCACCACTTCTTTTTTCCTGATTTATGCTGGAACATGAGACAAAGGGAAGCACCTAGTAAATGTACAAAGAGAAAGAGTCAGGCCAAATGAACTATGAAACGCCATGGAGAGATTTTAAACTCCAGATCAAAAGTGAACTCACACGATCCCGTTTGTGGGGGTGGGAGTCATTGTAGTGGTCATAGAATGGTGGGGGTTGGAAGGGACCTTTAGAGATCATCCAGTCCAACCCCTCTGCAGAAGCAGCTCCCACCTAGATCAGAAGAAACCTTTAGAGATCATCCAGTCCAACCTCTCTGCAGAAGCAGGTCCCACCTAGATCAGTTAGTTTTGTAGACCTCCAAGGAAGGAGCCTCCACACTCTCCCCGGGCAGCCTGGGCCAGGGCTCCCTCACATCTCAGTGAAAGAGTTTTTTCTTTGATTGCTTTAATTACTGTCTAAAAGCAGAGGCATTGCTGTTGAGAATTTCTCCTGCAGGGTGTGTGTCTTTTCCAGAGCTTCTTACTGGTGAGCCTTGCAGGGCTCTGTTAACACTGGGGAAAAAAAAGTGTCCTTTTTTAGTAGAGCTCCTATTCCAATGTCTACACAGAGGAGAAAAAAACACATTTCTTCATCAAGAAAACAGCCTTTCCAAAGATACTTCCAAAGGTATCAATTTCCTTCGAGAAAGAGATTTGGAGCTCTGTGTAATCTTTATCTTCACTGCAGTGTTGCTGGCTTTTGAAATAACACTTTAGCCAAGATTGGGAAATATTCTTCTTGTGAGTTGGTTTTTCTGTAGGTTGTACTTTTGAGCTGTAGCAAATAAAATATGTATTACCCTCATAGCAAGCTCTTTCAGCCAGTTTGCTTTTGCAGTTTGGCACTTTGATGCTTATGAAAGAGTCAGGGAGTATCTGCATAAATGGGTTGTGAAGGAGAAAGATGCCAGTGCGTAGGGAGTTTATGAGTGGGCATGGTTTACATGGTACTTGTTCCATTGCTGGGTATAAGGGGTATGTGGGAGAAGGAAAAACCACTGTGAATGTGAGTTTGCACCTGCTTTCAACAAAGGAGACATATTTTTGTGAGTGAACTTAGAATCATGGAATCATAGAGTGGTTGGGTTTGGAAGGGACCTTTAGGGATCATCTGGTCCAACGCCTCTGCAGAAGCAGGTTCACCTAGATCAGGTCACACAGGAACGTGTCCAGGTGGGTCTTGAAGAGCTCCAAGGAAGGAGCCTCCACACCCTCCCTGGGCAGCCTGGGCCAGAGCTCCCTCACAGGAACAGGGAGATAGTTCTTCTTATGTTTAAATGAAACTTTTTGTGTTCCAGCTTCATCCAATCACCCCTTGTCCTGTTGATAGATACCATAGAAAAGAGGGATGTCCCAACCTCCTGACATCCACCAGTTAAGTATTTGTAAATACTAATAAGATCCCCCTGGAGCCTTGTTGTACAAGACAGTCCTCCTCATACTACTTGCTTTTACTTAGATGTTTAGTGGAGAAGGATTACTTTCTACCTGGTTTTTTTTGGCATGCCTCAGTAGGCTGTGCTGGTTTTCTGAAGTGGTCAGACATAACCTCCAGAACTTCAGTGCGCATTGCAGTTGAGTTTTTTTCCACCTGCAGTTGTACATTCAACTCTTCCTTGATTTCTTACAGTTCATTTAAGCCTCCATCTCCTATAGCCTTAAAATAACCATATGAGCAATACTCATTGCTGTGACACAGCTACAGCTGCAATACACATACCTACCTGTTGCAAAGTCACAAAGATAAAGAAGTGAAGTAATCCCTGTTCCTACATGTGCTCTGGTTTTCTGCTATGAAGACCAGGTGGTACATACATTGCAGCAAGCCCCACAGCAAAATCATAGCTTTCCATCAGGAATTTCCTCAGTTAGAACAAGTATTTCACCTAGAGCAATAGTTTCTGACATTTCCTTCCTTTTGTAGACTAAATGCCATAAGTAAGCACTTACAGTTCAGAAGGACTTCCATTTAAGCTCTGAAAACAAGAGATCAGAAAGTAGCAAATGGCTGAGTTGAAGTTTCCTGTGAAATGTTAACTCACACAGTTCCTAGTTGATTGATGTTTTCCATCTAAAATATCTGCCTTAGGCACTGCTTGGACAGAGTAGCTCTGGGCATGAATTACTGGTGTACAGTGAAGGAGGCTTGTAGCAGTCCAAAGATGTGAGGAACATGACATGTCCAGGAGGTGGGCAGGGTCTGTCTTGCCACTGCCAGGGAGTTCCTGCAGCCAAGTCCACAGCACAAATCCTGCTGACAAGTCTGCAGCAGCTCCAGATGTGAGGAGCACTAACCTCCTGCCTGACCTTGCTATGCCAGCAGAACACACAGCTTCCAGAGCATCACTCATCAGTGCTGCTGCTCAGGAGGGTGCAGAGCAGGGTGGGCAGGGAGGTACCTTCCCTTGGAGGACACATTGGGACTCTCCTGGGAGGCTGTGCTGATGTGGATGAAAGAGCAAGGTCTGCCCCATGGGAAAGACCTGGAGGATGCTGAGCTAGTCAGTTAATCATAGCCTTTGAAAGTTGCTCTATTTTCTTGTTCCTTAAGTTTCAAACACCTGCAGTGTTATTTTTCAAAGTGCTGAGCTCCATGGAGCTGCCACAGCCTCCACCAGGCAGGGCGGGCTCTCACTGCATGGCCATCAGGGTTGTGATGGAGAGTAACACAGAGTTGGGGTTGAACTGGACTGGGGAGAGCATTTCCAGCCCTCTTCATGTTACTGTCTGGCCAGAGGGTAGATGAATCCACCTGCCTTCATCATTTTCCCCATATGTAAACCAGGAACAGCTGCACCTGCCTTACCTTCCCAACAAAAGGCATATGATTAATTAATATCTGATTCATGCTTGCAAAATCCTATTAGAAATCCCCCTGTGTGATCTGGCAAATCTGACCTGAGTCTTTCACTGCTGTTCCTCAAAAGTAATAAAACCTTGCAGATGTGAGTACAATTGGTCTCTGGCTCAGCTTAAATTAGGGGCTGACAGAGCCCACCTTAGCTGCAGTGGGAGTCTGAAAGCTGTTTGTGAGGCTTAGCTAGAGGAAAGCCTGCATGGAAAAATAATAGTTCCATAATCAGTGCAGGATTTGGATGGTGTGGGATACTAAAGAACAGGGCCATTCACCACTTAATGAGGATTAAAATAACTCTTGAATAGCTGCCTTATTCCCCAAGCATCCTGTTCAATGAATGAGTCACAGATGAAAAATAGGCTGGGATGGTAGAACAAAAACCTGACATAATGAATATCAAGTTAAGGGTTTGGGGACAACCTTTTATCTGGCACTTCCAACCCCTTAATGACTGACATACTGACTTTACTAGTAGCTTCATTTTTGGTTGTGCCTTGTGCCCCTTGCTAGAGTCACTTTTTTTAGGGGTCACTTTGCCTGGGTGTCATTAGCCAGGTGCAGAAACACTCTACAAGCAGGATGTTCACAGCATAAAAGTATTAAGTAATTAGTTATTGGCTGATGTACATGAAAGACAGCTGGGACCTAAGAATTAGGCTACATATTCATATGCTGCTCACCGCTGACAAGGCACTGCAGAGGGAGGAGGGGTTGGTTGATGGCCCCAGTGTAGGGAGCTGCCGTCTGCCACCATCTCTGTCTCATCGAAACTGATGAGAAAAGGCTTTTCATAGCAAAGGCTTGATGCTTGCTCCCTTTGTCCAGCACTCTGTTCAGCTTTGCTTGACCAGAGCAGCAGCAGTTAAAGGACATTTGCTCAAAGGGTTCCCCTCTGGACTACAAATTGCAAACAGAAAATGCTAGAGCCAGTGAGGCAGATGAGAAATGAATTCCTTCATGCCAGAAGTATTTGCACTCTCATCATCAGCTTCTGGTCTGCTTTCCTCCTTGCCATTGGGAGGCTGCTTTGCTTTCAGTTCCTCAACTCTGAAGTCTTTTGCAGTATTTAAATACTCTGGAAGATGAGCTCTGGAAAGGGATTTTCTCTTCGTTAGTGCAGATGCCAAACGGTTATCTCGTCATCAGAAAAATAAACTGCTTGTTGCATCCTTCTCTGATGATCTCAGCTGGGGAATAAGGTTGAAGGTAGGCAAAAGCTAAGGTTGCTGAAAAGACCTGAGAGGCACAAGGCAAGGAATGGTTTTTCATAGGCTGATAGCTCTTGTTTAGTCTATTTCTTTTGTTCTGACAAACATAGAATCACAGAATGGTAGAGGTTGGAAGGGACCTTTAGAGATCATCTAGTCCAACCCCTGACTTCAGAGCAGTTTCCCAGCATTTTAATACTAATGAAAATATTGCATGTCTGTCATGAACTCTCATCTATCTGTAGTATGGTTGGCATAGATTAAAAATATCCTTGCTTTGCCCTTTTTATAAGGAACTTTATTAGGAAACTTGGTCTGGAAAAGACACCATTTTCTTTCCATATTCTGATACATGATGGGGGTGGTTTATTCCTTTATAGAACACAATAAATCAAGTTATTAACAATAAAATAACATTCAAAATCCCTGAGGCTGAAAAAAAACCACCCTAGAAAAGACTAAAACAAAAGAAACCCCAAAAATGAAAGAAAGGTTAAAGCCTTTATGCAAATAGGTTGCTTCTTAAGAGGCTCTTGTCGATAAGGAGTGCAATGGGAACAATTTGGGGGCTGTTTAAAGTTTTCTTCATCAGTTACCTGGAGTTTTGCACCTTGAGACAGACAATTCAATCAGTGATTCGTGCTGCAGATCAGAAGTTAGTCCTGATCACAGGGAGAAGAGCTCCTCTCAATGCTGAGATCAATACTTCAGCAGATGAGGAGACTCATCTCTGCCAAGAAGGTGATGAAGGGCTTGTCCAGCACCATCCTATCCAGATGCTCTCATTTCAGTTGCCTATTAGGGGTGTTCTGAGGTCCCCAGGGCCAGATCCTGACTTGCTCTGGGCACTCATGGTGACCATTGCCCAGAGACCTCTGAGTGAGTTGGTGTTGTCCTGATGCCAAAGCCACTCAGCTCCTGGAGGACCATAAAACACTCTCCATACTCTCCGGCAAAGTTATAGCTTTGTGTTTGACCATCTCCTGTGGAAAAGGTGCTTGAGGTTCTTGAAATCAATCATGAGATGCCATGGCTGACACTTTCAAAATTGCAGGTGCACTCTCAGTGAAACTGCAGGAATGAACAAAGCAATCCCTCCTCTCCACTTGTCAACCTAGGCTGGGGACTCTAAGGAGAGAAGCTTTTGGGAGATTTAAGAAATTGCCTGAACCTCTCTCCCACAGCTTCCTGAGCTCTGACTGCAGGCACAGCAGGAAGCACCTCTTCCTGCTGGAGACACCTGGTCTGACCATGTTGGGCTGTTGGCCCATCTGATTGTCGCCTCCCTGGAGAGATGCAGAGAAATGTGAAGAAGCAATAGAGAGGAGACAGCAAGGGCTCAGTGGTGGTGCATAGGGCTCATTTGCTTCCATAGCTGCTGATCCTGGGAGAAGATTTCAGTGTCCAAGATGTTGCTGCCACCAGCAGCAGTGGGATGCTAGGGCCCATGGATGCTAACAGTGCTGGTCATGAGGATGGATGCAGGAGGAGCCTGACTAGGGACTGCTCTGGCTGAACTTACTCTGCATGTTACATGTTCAACTGGGCTACTTCCCCAGGGCTTGTAAGGCAACTGTACAGCCTTTCCTGCAGGGACACTGAAAACACTGGCACGGGAGGTGGGGGAATCCCCATCCCTGGAGCTACTGCAAAGGCGTGGAGCTGAGGTGCTGAGGGCCATGGGGTAGTGCTGGGCTGGGCAGGCTGAGGGGAGGCCTTGGACTCCATGGGCTTAATGGTCTTTCCCAATTGAAATGATTCTATGATTCCATGTCTTGGTCAGGGCAGGAGATGAGACAATTCTGCTGCTCAGCAGCAGCCCATGTTTGGGTTGGTTTCACTGTACTATAAGCTAATGCAGATACTTACTGTTTCATCCTACCCAGTAGCACTGAGAGCTTTTGAATCACTCAGGCAGGTTGTCAGATGCAGCAGAAGGGCCACCTCAGCATGGCAGCAAGGCTGTTGAGGCAGAAACCTGTCCCTTAGGATTTCCCAATAACCACAGACTTCTCTTTCTCCCTGCAGTATTTCATCCCTTCCAACAGCATCTTCCCTCTTCCTTTCACAAACAGAGCCTATCACAGACTCCCCTTCCCCACACAGGTGAATAGTTATATTTCCCAGAGCAGCTGTGGATGAATTCACATATAGACCACAGATATAAAGGTGTGAGGTGCAGCATTTTCACTGCAGAATCTCAGGGGTTGAAAGGGACCTCGAAAGCTCAACCAGTGCAACTCCCCTGCCAGAGCAGGACCACCTAGAGTAGGGCACACAGGAACTCATCTTGTCTGTCTTGACTATGTGAACAGATTATCTTTGGAAAAGAAACCCAAAGCCCTTAACACCCTGTCTGTCCATTTGTCTTTTTCCACATTGCAAAGGGGCTGGGGACACTGGTTTCCCTTCTGCCAGTAAAATGTCTCATTCTTTCTGCTGGTTATTGTATCTGATCACTCCTCCAGCTGTGCTCAGAAATTTCATATTGTGGTCTGGCAATGCAGAGCACTGTGAATCCTTTATTTCCCTAATGGAGTTTCCTAGTAAATAGCTTTGAACTCAGATCCTTGTCTCTACAATAGATATGCTTCTGCCTAACTGCCACTTCACAATTAACAGCATTATCTTGTTAAACCTGGAGAGGTGCAGGAAGGCTCAGCAATCATTTTAAAGCATTTTATTGCTTAGAAAGTGTTTACAACAGGGTACAGAAGTGCTAAATGAAGCCCAGTGCTGCATTCAGATGCCTGATTAGCTCAGCCACATGAAAATGCCAATAATTCAGGGTCTGACTATTTTGGATGCCATTTCTTAAGCAGTAGCCTCAATGCATCTGAGTTTTTTTAGAGAGAAAAAAAGGGAAGGGAAAGGAAGAGGATGGAGAAAGCATATGGGGTGAATTGGAAAGCTGATCAGAACCAGAAGGCGATGTTAGTGTTCTTATTCATGTAGATGGAGGTGTATTTGTCCTCAGTGAAAAGACAGCTTCACCCAGGAGTGAGGCTGTGAGAGTGACTGCATTTCAGGACAGAGAAACCTCTGTTGTTTCCCTTCTGGAACAATTAAATGTTCAAGTTCTGTCTGCTAGTGTTGGAAACGTTTGCTTTTCACACACACGGATGTCTCCATCTCTGTGTAAGCTTTTATCTGTCAGCTCCTGTAGTGTACAAGCAACACCAGTTAAGGGGACAAACAGGGTGGATTGTTGGACGTTTTCTGCCATTTGATTTGTAAATTAGCTTTGCTGCAGCCAGGCTGGATGTCAGTGCTCTCCTTAGCTACCTTGCATGACTGCAGACCTAGACCTATGTGAAACCCAGAGGGATAGCACAGGAACTACAGGTCACTACACAAAGCATGTAAAAGGATGGAGACCTTCAGGGGAAATGTCTCACTTTCTAAGGCTTTCAGGAGAGAAATGGCTGTATAATAATTCAGTCATGCTCAATGAACTTATCAGCTGCAAATGTCAAGAGGAGGTCATAAAAAAAGACACACCAGGCTCATTACTCGCTTCCTAGGTTGTAATTTTCAAAGATAGGTTTAATAACTTACAAACAAGGTAGTAAATGGGGGGTAAAATAACTGATGAAATATAAGATGGACACCAAGTTGAATAAGCAAAGTGCTCTTCTGGGAAAGAAGGCCATCAACACCCTAGGCTGCTTTTGGAGTGTTGCCAGTAAGTCAAGGGAGAAGATCCTTCCCTTCTGCTAAGTGTTGGTGGGACCAGTGATGGGCTTCCCAGTGCAGGAGGAGACATGGACATACTAGAGTAGGTTCAGCAAAGGGTCAGGCTGGAGCATCTGTTGTAACAGGAGGGGCTGAGAACTGGATCTCAGCCCCTCTTGATGTATCTGAATAGCTGATGAGTAAATAAAGGTAGATCCAGGCTTTTCCCAGTGGTGTCCAGTGAATGAGCAAGGTGCAATGAGCACAACATGTAATACAGAGAAAAACACTTAAAAATGATAAATACTTTTCTTATTGTGAGGATGGTTGAAAACTGGAAGAGGATTTACAGAGAGGATTTGGAGTCTCCATCCTTGGAGATCATGATCCTGAGCAACTCGTTGTAGCTGACCCTGGGCTGGACAATCTCCAGAGGTACCTCCAGTGACTCTATGATTTTATAAGCCTGATAACAGAAAACCATCCATAAGAGAGAATCAGTTGTTCTCAAGACACAGACATCCCTAAAGTACACTGTGCAAAACAATTGCCTTTGCAACCACAAACCCTACAGATTCTGCACAGAGGAGATTGCTCCAAAGCTCTGTGTGTGGCAGTCCCAGCAGCCCTGTTCTGGCTGTAATGACTAAACACCAATCTAACAGTGACATTCAAAACATATTTCTGCTTGACAGAGTCATGAACTGCATCTGATTAAGTCTCTACATGCTGGCCCATGCTTTTTAGAAGCACAGATTATTTAGATTATCTAAGAGAATAATCAAGCTGATGACTGGCAGGCCTTGTGGTCTACAAATAGCTACATGTGGAAGAGTTTTCTGGTAAGAAATTGTTTTCTTAGCCCCATAAAAGATCTAATAGGAGTTGAAGCAAATGACTCAGTAAAGATCTAAAGTATATTGTAGGTTTTGGTAATGAAGATGAAAATTAATGCATCTATTCCTTTTAGGCATGTATTAGACTCACCATCACATACAGTCTTTAAAAATCATACTACTGAAAAGATATGTTTGAACTCCAGAAGCAGTTAAAACCTAAGTTAGAAATGATTGAGCATGGTTCTGTATCATGCTTGCTGGAAACTAGTCAAAAACCTGATCCCACATTGATCTCATATCTCTGAAAATCCCTCTGGCCAGTTACAGAGATTTCAGAAACACACGGTTTATTATTTTTCCCACCCATCCTCCAGTCCAGTTTTTGTGTTAAAGTGAAATTAAACTAGATGGAGGAATAGAAACAGAAGGAAAAGACACAAAAGTGGAAGAAAAAGAATGAAAAACACTGCAGGATTTCTGCTTGCTGAAAGTAAAACTTGTCACTTAGGTGACCTTTAGGCCACTCAATGAAGTGCACTTCAGTTGTGTGTATGATCCTGGTCTCCTTTCAACATACTTGTAGCCAGGCTAATGTACTTTCTGAGTTGTCATCTGTCTGAGTATATAATGAGTGTCTGTTTTCTGGATGGAGAAATAAGTAGACCAAGGTGTCCAGCCTGTTGTCATTCAAATAAATAACCTCTGATTGTAACCCTGGCTGCACACAGACATTCAACATGCTGTGCAGGGAGATGAGTTTCCAGTGAGATAAAGTAACAGCCAAGGTGGACTTCTCAGAAACAAATCACGTCAAGCTAATCTTATTTTGGGGTGGTTTTTTTACTGTGTTTTGGGGCCACAGAGAAATAGCTTATGTTAAGGATCGTGACCTTAACAACATTTTCAGCAGTTGATGGGAAAGTAAAGTGAGACTAATTTGAGAAACCACTATTCCATCTACCTCTGTAGGGTAAATGCCACAATGACTGACTAGCCATCAAAGGAAACTAAAATGCCAGCAGAAGAAAGAACTGATGTGGTTCTGCTTTAGACTTTTTGTTACTGGTGGAACAGGAATTTCCTTGTGTAGGTGATATGAAGCTTTTCTGACCACAAGTCTATGAGAGGATGGGATCAGAGTTTAGAATATTTTTGACAAATTGGAGAAATAGACTGATGAAATGGAGAAAAATGTTCTGTGTTGGGCTGAGACAGGAATATTAGAAAGCTTTTCTATGTCAATAATTGACCAGGTAGCAGCTCTGTGGGAACGCAAGAAGGAATGAGAAAGGATCATAAACTTTTCATTAACCAGGAAAATAAAAATATCATGCAAATGTATGTGAACAAGAATAGATGGCTAGGGAAAAAAACATCCAGTCACTGTACTGGTTAAGGACAGCTCTCCTCAAAAACATGTCCCAGACTGTGTTCCAGACTTGAGAACTATCTAGGTCGATTGGACCTAAAAAGCAGTAAGAAAGACCTATCTTCTGTGGAGAAAGTGAAATATCACTGCTAGGTTTTTAAGAATGACAGAGTAGACATCAGAACAGCCCACTCTGCACAGGGAGAGGATGAGATGCAAGGAGATCTTTGAAATCAATTCTCATCTCCATTACAGCAGGTCCATAATGGTTTGTAAAGATCCAGACAAAGAGTCCATCTCTTATTGAGGGATTGTCTGGAGACTATCATGTTAGAAGCTTATCAGCAGTCACTTACCTAATGATTTACTACAGGGAGAAAGAGAGAAAGTTGTTTTCCAACTCAAAGGGTACTTATTAACCACTATGGCAGCAGTTGTTCTGCTATGGATTGTTCCTCCTACCTTGCATCAGTTCTTATAGGATTCTCACTTCTCAAGGGAGGGAGTCCTACAGTCCATGTGCAGCCATTTAACTGGACCTCTTGTGTTTTTGAGGCCACTTAGTTGATTTTTCCCTGTGCTCACAAAGGAGTGGTTGGACTTCACGATCTTACAAATCTTTTCAAACCAAAATGATTCTATGACATTATTGTGGTTACAGTCACAGTGGGAAAGTCTGTTTGTCATGTAGTTGTGGCCAGTGCCCTGAGAACCTCCACGCTGGTTGGAGATGAAACAGTGGAGTACAGGCTGTTAGGTCCCAGCAGTTCCCAGGAGCACATCATTGATGTTGGTACACCAGTTGTGGCTTGTTCCTGTCTGGACGTGCTTCTTACCTTTGCAGATAACTCTAATTTGCAGTCTCAGCAGAAGGGAAGCAGTTTCCTATTATCATGTTCTTCTTGCATCTGGAATTTTAAGTGAACTACAAACCAGAAGCTTCTGCTTTCTTAAGCATTTTTTGTTTCTTCTTCTTTCTTTAATCACGCTGAGATTTCCTGTGAATGCTGTGAGCTGTAATTATCATCTGCAAATCAGTGGCTGTGCTAAGCTGGTTCTTAAAGGGATTCTTTGTGTTTTTTTTTTCTGTGAATTTCAGATGACCAAGAACAAAATTATAATCACCTGATACTAAACAGTGCCACCCAGACACCTACACATGGTAAGAGAAAACCAAGAGCAAAATTACACACGTTGTAACTTTCCTCTGCCAGCCAGTAACAGTTACTGCTCTCAAAGTATGTTTAATGTTGATAGAAATATTCCTATGGCAATGATGCATGAATGATGGTTTCCATTAACATTAAACATAGGACCATATTTTTCAACGGTGCACACAATGAAATATGGCCCAGTCTGTTAGAACTTTACCTAGCAACCTTGTCTTTCTCCATGTCTGATTGCTCCTTTCTCCCTTCCACATCACCGAGGTGCTGTCACATTTACCTGGCTGAATCAGAAAAAAATGATAACCAAAGAAAAGTCCATCTTGTCAGCCCAGCCTCTCAGCCCATAGTGCTGCTTGTGCATAGTTCTAAGACACAGTTCTGAGTTAGAAGGACAATGAAAATGGGGCAAAGGCTCCCAAGCTGACATGGTTTTGGCATAAAAATATGTGGCCAGGTTTTGTGTTTACAGCTAAATCCAAATTGTCCCACCCATGTTTGCATGGGTCTGGTTGGGATAAGCTATGGACCCCCACAGTATCTCTCTAGTTTCTAGTATGCAGAGT
This sequence comes from Urocolius indicus, assembly GCA_013401255.1. Taxonomy (NCBI): domain Eukaryota; kingdom Metazoa; phylum Chordata; class Aves; order Coliiformes; family Coliidae; genus Urocolius; species Urocolius indicus. The sequence goes on from WBNH01002863.1 coordinate 279,358, forward strand.
AGGTAAAGACCATTAAGAGATTCAGGACTTCCTCTGTCCACTTTCATAAACAGAAGTACTTCTTTCTAACCCAGTTCCAATGGTAGCTCTCACACCCTCCCAAATCCCTTTTATTGTGGAAACACAACATTTCTCTGACCTTAGGAACTTATGAAACCCAGAACACCTTTCATGTCCCTACACTCACTAAAGGGTAAACCAGCACTGACCTATCCCTAGTCTCACAAGTGACACCTCAGGAGATACCTGGGGTTGTCTCTCACCATCATAACCTGTCATCATCCCTCTAAAGGGTGAGAGCTGCCTTTCAAGAGTTCCTGCAAAGCTTCCCTGGGTTTTGTCTTTGTACCCAGATAGCTTAATATGTGTTAACAATCCTTCTGACAGTGCTAGGGCTAAGCTCTGATAAAACAAGGTTTTCATTTGCCTTTCTCTGCACATGGTTCAGCACATTTATTGGCACCTCTCTGTCCATCCCCCTTTGCCTAATAACCTTTGGGACACCCCATGTCAGCCTTTAGCCAGTTTCAAGAGTTCAGATGTTTTTGTCTTTGTCCTGTCCTGTGTTTCCACCGTGTCATTCAGCCTGGATATGTTTCTTTGCTTCCTCTGTGGCTAGAAACCCTGCCCTTTTCTGCTCAGCCCCATCCCTCCAGCCCTTCTGCCCTCTCTTCCCTCCTTTTGATTTCCTTGGCCCCAGGTTAGCAGCTGTGTGTGGGCAGCATGTCTCTCCCTGTATCTCAGCATTCATGGACCATACAATCAAATCACCTACAGCTTTCTGGCTCCACCCAAATCCAGATCAGTCACTGTCACCCAAATCAGTGGTTCCTCCTGTCTCTGTGCAATGAGCCCAACCTCTGAATAAACCTCCAAGTCCTCTCTTGCTTTCATCCCTCATCTACTGCTACCTTGTCTTGGTCTTGTCTTTGTTCTCTCCTGCACCCTTTACCCTTTGAGAGTTGTGTATTCCTCCAGCATTTGCAACTGGAACCTCCCTTCTGCTGGGAAACAGTAAGTGACGGGTAAACCTCATCTTAATCCACAGTTTTGGCAGCTCTGAATCTCTGTTTGTTACTATTTTTGTTCTGGTGTTTGCTTTTAATTCTGAAACTTCATCTTGATAAGCATTCTGGAGATGATTTATTGCGGGTTCTGTGTTCTTATATAGAGATTTCTATGCTCCTCTGCTGCAAAAACAAGTGGGAGAAAACTGCTCTGAAAAGGTCACCTGAAACCTTTGAAGTTTCTACTTCCTAGAGGGTGGGACAGGCAGCTCCTCAGCCTATAAGTTACTTTCACTTGTAAGATCTAATTACTATGTTGGAGGGTTTTTTCATCTCTTAAAAACCCCAGGAGAAACTGTGTCAGCTTTAAACCTTGGAAGTATTTATTGAACTTGAATTGAACCTGAAATGCTCTTCAGACTACTTATTTTGTTTACCTTTTAATTTGTGAGAAAAAGAAAAGAAGAAGAAGATGGAGGTTGAAACTGTATTGTCTTCTCTTTGGTCTTATTCCTTGTTCTTCAATTCTAGCACATGCTGGGTTCTGAGATCTGCCCCAGCAGAGGCAGATGAGTCCTGTTTAACTGTGTATCTGCCTGGAAGTTCTAATGTAACTCTGTTGACAGGCATTCAATAATTCAACATAATATGTGTGAAGGTAGCTAAACTTCCCTCTGTCCCTGACAGAAGATTTTCTTTGTTATATACTTGAGAGACAGAAATCAAAGCAGATATACTCACAATCTTTTATTAGAAGCTTCCACTTGTTTTTTCTCTACTCACCTTTTGCTTTTACTGTATCTCAGTTGTTTGGTTGTACAAAGTGACTTGAATGATCTGGCTACAAATAACTGTATGGTCCAGAGTTGTGTTTTATTCCTGTTATCCTAAGTCATGGCTGCTTTTGTTTGTGATATTCATGTGTGTTGCTGCTGATGGGCCATTGCTTGGTGAGTCTAAAAGTGATACTTGGACCTTTCAAATAAGACATCAAACAGAGCTGGCAGTATTCCTAATTACTGCTGAAATGCTGAGAGAGTTCAGCAAGGCCACAGGTTAATTGAATTTCCTTCCTTAGCAGTATATAATGTACATTTTCTGTGTAATGATGCAAATTGTTAGGTGAACATGAATTGTCTTTCTGTGCACTGTCTTTAAGAGCTCTGTCCCTTAGCTTGTCTCTAGCACACACCATGCAGTGACACCAACTGAAACAAGCAGAAGAAGAGAAAGAAGCCAGCGTGAGGCTCAAGACATGCCCTGTATTGCACGTGGCCTGCATTCAGTTCACTCTCGACTGAAGTAAAACAAGCAGAGAAAGGTTGTCAGGCTACCAGCAAAAAGCAAACAGAGTAGCAGTTGTAGGTGATATGACATTAAACAAACACTGTTTCAGCCTACACTGTCAGAAAAAATCCCTCTCAGGCCTGGAGGATCCCCCCCCACAGCCTCCCCAAGGATGCACTTGACCTGATGTATGTGAAGGGAAGCATATGATGTTAAAACTCTAATATCTGTCAGGATGAGAGCTCAGCTGCTGTGGGCTGGTGATCTCTCTCCTGTCTCCTACCATCTTAGGAACTTCACAGGCTTCTTAACTTTTCCTATAATTCCTGTCACAGTGGATCTCCAGACTCATAAAACCCTGGGACTGAGCACCAGAGGGATTCTACAACCCAGTTATTTCAGAGATGGAGCCCAGGGCTCTGCAGGAGATCTCCTCATGGAGGAGAGAGGAAAGCCAAGCTCCCTGTGCTCCCTCTCTCCTTCCTGTACTGGCTAGTCCCAAGTAGATCAAATGTCACCAAACCATTCATTACTCCAATGGTCCTAGGAATCATAACAGGATCATAAGGTGCTGAAGTGAGCCAGAAATGCAGTGGGACAGCCATTCCCCAAAACACCATTCTGGCAACAACCCACTGCATCCCTATCAATCATCAGCACTGTCTTTGTGCATCTGAGAAAGGCAGGGGATGGGAAACATCTGTTTCCATGGACTGATGCTACCCAGTTGTCTACACGTGGCTCCTTGCAGGTGCCATTGTGAGGATCCTGTATGAAGGCTGTGGCAGTTTATAAACTGCAAAGAAACAAATTGAAGGAGATAAGGACAACCTATGCTCACAAAGGGCCAGGGGAGAAAAAAAAAAAAAAGAGAAGCAGCAGATTTGACCTAAGCTCTCTGAGCTATTCAGCTTCCACTTCAGGTTCCCTGGGTGAAAAACCCCAAGCTCTTCTGTTTGAACCTGGCTTAGGGGAGTTGCCACTCTTGGTGCACAGTTTCTCAGTGCAAAGGGTATGCCCATGGCAGTGTGGCATGTGGCAGTGAGATCACTGATGTGCTTACACTGAACTCTTCCAATGCAGGGAGAAATAACTACTAATTAATGGTGGGATCACATATAATCTGTTCTGTCAGGCTGCTATCATTTAATTAGAAAAGTGCTGTTTGAAGCACAGTTAACACAGAGTAAGATGAAAGTCTCCCTTTTCTCCCTGCCTGGCTGGCACAGAGGGCTCACAGAGACATCACACATTTCTGTCCTGGTTTTGGAAAATGTGATATGTTGGGAATGACAATTTCCAATGGAGATCAAGACAAATGACCAAATGACCACAGGCAAGCAAGTCTATCAGCCTAGGTCTGCAACACCAGGATCTTGTTTCTGCAGTTATTGAGGGCTCTGAATTAGGCAGCGTGACTTTGAGTATTTCACTTCTTAAAGGAGTCTTGATTTTCTTCTGGTGTTGGTCTATTCACAGAATCCCAGACTGGTTAGGGTTGGAGGGGCCCTGCAGAGTTCATCCAGCCCCAGCCCTTGCTACAGCAGGTTCCCCTCCAGCAGGGGCACAGGAACGTGTCCAGCTGGGGTTGGAAACCTCCCGAGAAGGAGCCTCCACACCCTCCCTGGGCAGCCTGGGCCAGGGCTCCCTCACCTCAGCACCAAAGGACTTGCTCCTCCTGTGCCACTGGAGCTGCCTGTGCTCCAGCCTGTGCTTGTTACCCCTTGTCACTGGCCCCAAGAACAAGCATTGGCCCCATCCTCTCAATACCTACCCTTTAGGGATTGATCAGCAGTGATAAGGGCCCCTCTCAGCCTTCTCTTCTCCAGGCTGAACAGCCCCAGGTCCTGCAGCCTTCCCTCCTCACACATGTTCCATCCCCTCAGCATCTTGGTGTCCCTGCACTGGCTTCTCTCCAGCAGTTTCCTGCCTCTCTGGAACTCGAGAGCCCAGAACTGGACACAGGACTCCAAATCCATAAACCTAATTCACTTCTAGGACACTGAATGTTGCATAAGAGACATCTACAATCCTTTAGAAACCGCACCCTGAATTCTGCTCTCAGTGATGGACTTCAGACCTCAATTCCACAGAAATCAGAAGTTTGATGTGGGTTTCCTCAGCTCTAGACTATAGTTTCCCATCAGCTGCAGATTTTAGCTGCAAATGAAGAACTCTAGAGGAGTTTCTGGAGATGTAGTGACTTTGTATGTAAAAGGTGAATGTGAGTAGCGAGGCAGTAGCTCCTGAGCATATTCCAGTTTTACAGGTGAAATGCAGATAAATCTTATGATCCATGAATTTAACTTGCTCAGCTCTTCAGTCTTTACACAAAATAAGCCCACTAAATTATTTTCCTATAGAAACATTATGATATTCAAAAGCAAAGAAGCAGCTAGGGGCACAAAACAGAGCTGAGGCAGTGTAGCTGCAACAGAAATCATTGTTGATTGCCTGGGCTCCCTTTCTGTAAAGCCAATTACCTTATTTTTTACTGCTACTGAAGTTTAATCTCGTTATTTTTAGTGCATATTTAATTATGCTAACCCAAAGAGTCTTGTACCAACACTTTTTACATCTATATAAATAACAAGCACACTCCTAAGTCACACACTCAGGCAGAAGTTCATGTTGTAATTTTTATGTCAGTGCGTTGCATTTGATCATCAGCTCCAACAATATTTGGTAAAGCAGCACAAGCAACAAATGGCTTCACTTCAAGTTTGTAATTTGGCCAAGTATTTTTCCACAAATGATGTCTGGGTTTGCTCTGATGGAGGAAAATCTCATTTTATAGCTGTACCCTATATAGATATACCTATGTCCTCCCTTTCCCTTTCCCTTTCCTTTCCCTTTTATCCTCCTATTTCTTTCCTTTTTTGTTCTTTCTCTTTTCTTCATTTCAGAAATCCAGGGCATCTTCCTTCCTACACAGTAATAGGGCTTTGGGGGATATATTGCTGAAATAATTCTTGCATCAATTTTCTAACATCAGACCAGAAGCTTCAATTTGGGACAATCCCAGATGATATGAAAATGATTCCCTATTCTGTCACATCTCCTCCAGCAATTTGTTGAGAGTTTTGTGTCTATTATGATTTTGTAAACAGTGTCTTAAACACAACAATTAAGGACTGTTTAAATTAGATTTATCCCCAGTAGAAATATATGTGAGGAAATGAGAAGATAATCAGATCTCTAGAATATAACCTACAGAACAAAGAGACACATTATGTGCAGTGCTCTTTCTGCAGAGCAGCAGAGCTGTAATGAGAGTGGGGAAGATGAACCAGGTAACCTGATGGGACTGGACACGTAGTGGCAGCTTTTTGAAGGATGCAAGTTACCATTTGTGATGGTGATGATTCAGCTGTTTTGAGCACCAGCTTTGCAAAACAAACTACACAGATTGTTGTGTTGCATTAGAGCTCCAGTTACACAATTACAAAGCAGACTGGAGCAAAGTCATTAGTGAATCAGGATTGTCATTCACTCCTCTCCAGCTAACAATGTCCTACAGTGCCAAGCCAGCCCCTGTGCAGGGATGCATTGGTTCCTTGGGACTTAAGCAATGTGACTAACCTCTGATGACATGTGAGCTGACCTTCAAAGGAAGTCAGTGAGAGAGGAGAGGAGAGGAGAGGAGAGGAGCGGAGCCGAGAGGAGGCGAGCTGTTCCTTGTCCATGAAGTCCATCCTTCAAATCCTTGTCTCACCAATTTAGAGACAAGGATGTCATGTAGGACAGTGACAAATGCTTTGCACAAGTCCAAAGGAGATGGCATGGGTTGCTACCCGCTGAGGCTATAATCTCATCTTAGAAGGCCAACAAATTTGCCAGGCACAATTCATGCTTAGTGAAGCTATGTTGGCTGCCACCTATCACCTCCTTATTTTCCATCTGCCTCAGCACAGTTTCCAGAACAGATAAAAGACTTGAATGGCAATTTCCTTTAAAGTGCTCAGCACTGAAGCCACTGGTCTTTGCTTTTTAGATTAAATACATTTTGTACTTGAACAAATACAACTCAGCCTTAACATGGCAGGGCTAAACCAGCCTTCCAACTCGAGATGCAGCCTGAGGCCTTCACCTGCAGATGAATACTGTTATAGCACCCATGTTCCACCTAGCCAACATGAGCTGAATAGCTCTGACACTGACCTTAGGCTCCTCTTACAGAAGCAGAAGATCTCAAACCATGACCAAGGGGAAACGACATCTTTATTCCTGGTGAATGGGAGACTGGTGAAAAGATCAAAAGTTCTGGAGGCAAAAATCACAGTGTCATAAGAATCACAGCACATAAAACTGCTGAGAAAAAGTCGGGTTTTTGCCATTTGCATGTTTGTGGTGATCCCTGTTCTATCTTCAGCCTGTCTAGGGGGCTTTTGTCCCAAAGAGCTGAAAAGAGAGTCACTCATAGCCCATTCAGGATGGATCATTTGTTTTCTCTCAGTGGTTTGAACTAGTTTTGTCTTACCTTTCTTGTCTGCTGCCAAGACCAAAACATGCTGATGCATTTTCCTTTTTGAAGCAGCTTCCCTTCCATGCAGCAACAAGCTTTGAGCATGAGGCCTTTGAAAGGACTTAACAGCCTGACAGTTTTCAATTGCTCAGTCTCAAATTCAGCAAGAATGAGTCCTAGTCTAAGCTGTGCACGGTTTGATGTGCTCTGATGCCAGAGCCATGGACTGTTTTCTGCATGCCCACACAAAGGCAGTGAATCAAATGTATCTTTTGCCATGATTGCAAAGTGCAATTCTACTTTCTGAAGGTGGTTTTTTTTCCCTTTGATTTTAATTGGCAACATTATTCCTCTCACCCTGTATTGTAGCATGTAACTATGCCATGTTCAGTTAAGCACTTTGTGTACTCTTCATGTTAATCTTTACACCTTCAGATTGCTGCTCAGTTCTCAGCCATGAGCCCTGAAAGAACTAATCCTAGGCACTATACTGATATGCAGAGCTTTTTATCACTAACTGGACTTAAAACCCCACATCTCCTGCTCACATAAATGAAGGCAGCTATTCACTGGAGAGATGCTGATTCTTACACCACAGAGGATCTGACCAGGAAAATGATACATCTCTGAGATTTTTTTCATGACAGTTGCAGAAGTCTATTAATAATAGTGTTTGTAAGATTAATAAAGTGTGAGAACATAGTTCCCTCCCCAAACGCTGCAGCTCTGTGGTTTACATTTGAATTCGAGCCTGTGAAGACCAGTTCTTTGCCAGTATGTCACTTCCAGGATGGCTCAGGAGGTGCTAAGTCTTGGCACAGAAGGCTACCAAACATCACCAGCTACTCCCAGCTTTTCCTGAGGAGAGCAGTCCTTTGTAAGAGCTTTCCTCAGAACCAGAGAAGACTTTGTGCCCGAGCCTTCAAATGGCTGAGCAGAAGGCAGTGCTGAGGGAGCAGTGTGTGCTTTCACAGAGGACTGAAGCTGTGCTGAGCTGAAGCTGAGCAGCAGAAGGCTTGGTTGTAGCAGCTTCTCCTAGGTGACATTGTTTGCTTTCTCTGGGTGAATGTTTTAAAAGGCATCTGTTGAAATGTCTTGCAAAATTCACACAACATATGTGCAGACTCATATGCAAATATGGAGCACATCCCTTTTGCCACTTGAGTTTTGTTTAAAACTTTGCCATAAATTAACTTCTTTTTGTCTTGGGTATCATCTGCTCCTGTCATTATACATGAAAGGTTCTGTGCCTCATGTAAACACACTTTGAAACAGAGACTGTCTTGCAAGAACAGGGGCAGAGCAAGACACTTCAAGAAAGCTTCAGCTCTAATCTCCACAACACAACTCTCTGGCTTGAAATATCCTGAAACTGCTTCTGAGCCTTGTGCTTGCACAGAGTTTGCAAAGCACTGACAGCAAATTGAGGCTCTCCCTCAACTTAGAGCGACTTGCTTTCCTTCATAGATGACAAAGCAGAGGAGTGCAAACATAAACCAAAGGAGTGGATCCATATATCCACACAGAGGCCAGCTTTAAGGACAATCCCCAATGCACAGAGGCAACTGCATCTCCCCACTGTCCATGTGAGTGATGTGCCAATCCATACAGCCTTTTCTGGATACAGGATGCAGCAGGAAACAGTTCCTCTGGCAATCCATCAGTGCAGGCAGAGCTCTCTACCAGTCTGTTCCAGAGCAGCACCTTCTCAAGGTCTTAGGGAAGGACCTCGTTCAAATGGAGTAGAGGATCCTTTCTGAGCCTGACCTGGAAGTCCACTGGTTCTCTTGGAAACACAACAGGGTTTGGACTGGACCAACAATTCTGGCTCATGAAGTGGAAAAAAAAAAAAATTGCACAGTTCTTGCTTGGTAGGGGTACAAAAGGAGAGATTAGAACTGCAAAAGGAGATGCTTGCTCTCTGAGCCTATTGTGGCAACACTGTGCAGCCTAGTGAGCTTTTGGCATTGCTGTGCCATGCTACCATCCCCGCCAGTGGTTGGAGCAACATGGCACTCTGGGCAGAGCACTATGAAACCACTGATGCTCAGTAGATAAGGGAATGCTGCAGAGTTGAGCCCTCTCCTGCTGAATTAATCAGAGAGACACTGGCAGAATTTTAAGATGAGGCTGTAGCAAAAGGTGTGGTTGCTTCAAGGCTGTAGCAAAGAGAATTTAGAAACCAAGAGAATTGACACTACTGGATGATGTTCCCATCTCTGATGTTGCCCTCAAACTAATTATGCAAAAGACATCAGCAATTATCTTTGGTGATTTCACTGTATCCCTTGTTTTGCTGAATGATGGGGAGTGGATTTCAAGGTGATTTCAAGACCAAAATCATTACAGCCAGACTGACTGCATGGAAAAAAGCAGTGAGAAGATGTACTGATTCTGCACAAGCCCATCAGATAAATGTGTGGCACTTAATTTCACACACCTCATGCAAGCAGTCAATTAATGCTCCTGCTTTGGCACTGGACACAAATTCCATACATATGACTGAGCTTATTTCAGCCTGTCCAAGCCTCCATGCAAAATGCAGATTAGACACAGGTTCTGGCCTAGAAATTTGCAGAGATGTTACCCCCCAAGGTCCTTGCCACACAAGAGCAAATAGGAGAGGGGACATAGTTTCAATGCTGATATAATCTCTGTTTACTGGATAATATCTAATCGATTGTTGCCAGCACCCTGATGAATATGATGCACTTCCTAATCCTGCAGTCAGTCTATTAGACATGGATTTGAAGCCATCATCAGGAAAATAATGTTCTCAGAGAGATGACACATTAGCTATATGCTCACTTGGGGCTATGTTCTTTTTGCCAGACAATAACCCCCATTCCAGGAGTGCAGACACATCCATAAGCAATAGGAAAATAAAGGAGTTTATTAACCAGGATGGTTAATAAGAGGCATTAAGAGGAAATTTTCACCATTGCTAAATTCTGCAAGAAAATGCCTCATAAATTCTCAGAACAGGGAACAGAATGAAGCTCTGGTAGAGAGCTTGGCAGGACAGGAATGTGTGAACCCAAGAGCTGGGCATTCTGCTGCTCCTCAGCTGTATCAGAAAATTTAGCCCTCTGATTTCATTTTCAGGCCATAGTTGAAGTAATCACCTTCTTGGCCTCCTGACTCAGCTAATACAATCCCATTACTGCTGCAGGCTCCCACAGAGCCCACTGTAGTCTGTTCTAGCTCTGCTTCTAATAATTGAAGCTCCTGCTATTTTTAATACTCTTGTAACTGCCTGTTTTAATATCTGAACACCTGGGAGTTATAAATGCAATTCAACAGGTCCCTGTCCCTTGCCTGAGACTGTTTTCCATCTAGCTTGCAGCAGAGCTGTGATTCCAAAATTCTGCAGACTGTGAACCTGTGATTCTGTGATTGTCTGGACTTGAATTGTAACGTGCAGGCTCAGTGCTAATCTGACAGCACCCTCAGCATCAGCATCCTGACAGTGGGCATTTTGATGCTGGCTGGGGATTCCTTCAGTGACCATCAATATGGAAATAAGTAGAAGAGTATCCTCCACCCCTCAGGGATGGAACCTTCTTTCCTGCCTCAGGAACCTCTCTATATCTTGCCTTGTGTTCTCACTGCACCCAAATGTCCACCTGACAGCTCTGTTTCACACTTTCCTGTGTGGAGGTGAAGCATGGACAGCCACAGAGACCACCAAAGCCCCTGGTTCCATCTAATGGAGTGGTTTTGCCCAGGAGCCCCCAGGTTCAGAGCATTAATGAGAAATTTGACATAATGAGAGAGCAATTATTTATCAGCCCCACTTAAAATAACCCTATAGAATCATTCCCATGTCTCTGTGGGAGGGTGAAAAGTACAGCTTGCTGGGATAAGGGTAGATGATGCTGCCTGAATTCACATGGGCTGCAGTGGGGTCAATTCACAGCACCACGACACAGCCCTCCATGGTAAATGAGGTGACTGATGGGCCACCAGACACCCCCCCCCCCCCCCCATCCTGCTGTGAGGAGAGCTGGTTGGTCCAAGCACCTTCAAGGTAGCAGATTGCATCTCTCCATAATGGTTGTGGACAAGGAAACAATGCCACAGGATCCATTTTTCACCGGTTTGAACTACACCCAAGAGCCTGTCACTGAGGCTGGCTCAGATACAGCTCCTCTGCCTGACACAGTCTGTGGGAAGGGCTTGCCTCTCAGCTTGGTTTCATGCACACTGTAGACATGCCTTTCTCTGTTGTGGTTTCTTCTTTCTTTACAGACAAGCCACGAATGAACAACATCCTTACATCTGCCACTGAGCCCTACGACCTGTCCTTCTCCCGCTCCTTCCAGAACCTCTCTCACCTCCCACCGTCCTACGAGTCTGCTGTCAAGACAAACCCAAGTAAATATTCTTCTCTGAAGAGACTAAGTAGGTGTCAGCTCATTTCATTTCCTTTGTATCTCATTTGCTTGTAAGCTGCAGTGGGCACAGTGTTAAGGCAATAACCTCCTTCTCTCTGTTTGATGGACTGGCATCTCTGGTAATGATTCTTTCGGCTGTTACTTCCCATCGAGGAAGAGTGTAGAGAGTCACTTCATTACTGTGACAGAACATGTGGTTATTTGCTCACTGACCTTCTTGCTGTGCTGACTCCCACTATTCCACCTCTTATCTGATCCAGGTAGAGTCCTCTCAGATTCCTTTCTTTTGCTGCTGGAGTCAAAATGAGCCAAGCTGACTGCCTCAAATCAGCTGAGCTCACCTTGGTACGTCCAGGGCAGATAGCTCAGCATCCATGGGGATAGCTGGAACCAGATCCTAGAATCACAGAATGGTGGGGTTGGAAGGGANACCCCCGATGACAAACCCAAGCCAACAGAGAAAGCTGTTGAAATGCTTGGGAGCATCTATTTCAGTATCAGGATCTATTGTTTCAGTATCAGCATCTATTGTTTCAGTGTCAGTGCATCTGCCTGCCTTGAGCAGTGCTGCAATTTTCCCTGCTTCATGGTGCATGTGTCCAGATCTGGTCCCCAGCTGTGCCGTGCACTGATCCATGGCATGTCTCTGATAATTCAGCATGTTGCTCACTACTCTGTTCACACTAGTTAGTATCTGCTCTTTCTTGCTGTTTTACATATTGTATTAGTATGCCAACCTTCCTGTAATTCTCCAGTTTTGGTGGGATTATGAAGTGAGAGGTAACTGTGGGGGGCAAATGGCTTCTCCAGACTGACACTGGGTCTGTAGTGTCATTTACTGGATGCAGCCACACATTCATACTGCCTAATGTAGAGAAATAACTCAGCAGTTTGTACTCGCAATAGCTTCATTGAAGATAGGTGGGAATGAGGAGCTAGAATGGAATCCCTGCACACTACAATGGGAATGCCAGCTATGGCAGGTCTAGGTACAGCCCAATCATCTTTGCAGGGCACCAACTCTTCCGCTTGCAAAGCACTTGACAAACGTCAAACCATCTGCCTCACACTATGTGTCTGAGCAACTAAATAAGCAGTTTCAGCTCTAAAAGTGCTAAGTACTCCACCCTTCCTCTGGGCCTGCATATACTCAGCACCTCTAGAATCATTAAATCACTTTCCCTAGGGCTGGTCTTCTCCAGAGCCAGAGGAAAACAGGCACCCAACTCTTAGACCTTCCCTAATACAAGCAATACAATCTTTCTTTTCCATACGAAGGTGATAAAAGGCAACTCAAAATTCAGGAAAAGTAATATCTCAATGCTGGGGTTTGCAAATGAATTATTTGGTTTAAATTGTCATATTCAAAATTACTGATGAACTCCCTGCCATGGTTAAAAAAAAGGATCATAATGTGAATGTTGTGCAGAGCTTATTAAGAAACATCATCTTTATAAAGGTCACTTATTTTCCAACAGTTAGAAGAGAAGAGACGGGTGGTGGAAGACAGTTTCTTCCCAAGAACATCTCAATTGAAAAATCAAGGTGTATCTAGGAAGAAATAATATTTAGTGTGTCCTTGTCAGAGATGAGGAGGTGGAGCTCAGGAAGGGTATTGTTGAATCCACCTCACCCTACTTTAGCCCTCCAGCAATCAGGCATTTTGTCACAGAATCATCACAAGAGAGATGTTCCACTCCATCATCTTGGTAGCCTTGCACTGAACTCTCTCCAGCAGCTCCCTGTCCTTCTGAAACTGAGAGGCCCAGAACTGGACACAATATTCCAGATGTGGTCTCACAAGGGCAGAATAGATAGAGAGGAGAACCTCTCTGACCTACTGGCCACAGCCCTTCTAACCCAGCCCAGGATGCCATTGGGTGTATTAGAATACAGTTTATGAGTAATAGTTTCACAAGGTTGAAAAATAGGTGACTTATTAAGGTGACAAGTAACAGATTGGGGATTGCCATTGATAAATACACTTACTGCAATAGTGCTAATATATAACAAAAATACTGGCAAGACTTACTCCAGGGATCCTTTGCCACAGAGTGAAAATGGACAGTTCTTACCAAGAAGACATCCCTATCTTGGTGGAGGAAGAGGAGGCAGATTGTTTCTTCACAGTCTCTTTCTCCTTGTTACATCTTTCTCCAAGTTGAGCTGAGAAGAAGTGGAGCAAAAACACTCAAAAGGCTAAATGCTGGAATAGTTGCTTTAAAGGGCAAAAGACCAAAAAGCACTCAAAGAACAAAAAGCTAAAAGGCTCTGTCTTCCTCTCCCTAGGGACTTTTATACCCCAGACTTCTCTGCCTGCTCCTTAGGGTGGCATTTAACATGATTGGGGTGGAGAGCTGAGGAACACAGTTGCCTCTGTTTAGCAGGTGCCTCTTTTAGCTCATTATCATATTTGGGGATGTTTTACTTTAATAGTAATTTGACAGATACTGAGGCAAAGGTCTCACTCTGGGTACTGTGGCCTTGCTGAAACTATTTGGAAGTTGTCTGCTTGATCCTGCGATTTATAGCCAAAACAAGCCAATCTTTCCACTGAAAAGCTGCCTCCCTCAGCTGTTTCCTCACACCAATCTTGCAGCCTCAGCTCCCAGGTCAGCACAAGAGATAAGCAGGCACTGACACTTTTAACCCTTTGTGTGTGATTCCCACACCTGTGAAGCCAGGCAGGAGGGTCTCTGAGAAGCAGAGTACCAATCCAATGGGAAGCCCTATGCCAGCAGCCCTGGCAGCCCTGGCAGGCTTCCATGTGGGAAGATGTGTGGGAACATGCAGCTGAGCAAGAGCAGCTGTATTCATTCTGTCCTGCCCAGCATTCCAGGGAATTGCTGTTTCCAGCTAAGTGAGAAAGGTCAGTCAGGAAGGAAGCTAATATTTTCAGGCATATTAAACCACTTAATATTGGCTAAAGAATCATCACAAATGACTAGGCAGCATGAAAATGGGACAAGCCTGAAGAGAAGGGCAACAGAAGGGACAAGCCTGAAGAGAAAATACACTGAAACCGCAGATACAAGAATACAAAGAAATTACTGTGTTGGTCATGTGAAGAAAAAAAATATCTTTGGCTTTTCCACATTCTTGTCCCAGAATGTCATAAATGGACCTTTTTTTTTCCCCCTAATTACAATGTCAGGGGAGCTGTGCTCTGCCTTTCTGCAATGCTGTCTTGGATGTGTTGAGGTGAGATGTGTAAGAGCACTCCTTTGGGGCTCTCCTTCCAAATAGGAGAAAAGAAAAAGCTGTCTGAAGGCAAATCAGCTTATCCTNTTTGGGGATGTTTTACTTTAATAGTAATTTGACAGATACTGAGGCAAAGGTCTCACTCTGGGTACTGTGGCCTTGCTGAATCCTTGCTGCTTGATTCTGTGATTTATAGCCAAAACAAGCCCATCTTTCCACTGAAAAGCTGCCTCCCTCAGCTGTTTCCTCACACCAATCTTGCAGCCTCAGCTCCCAGGTCAGCACAAGAGATAAGCAGGCACTGACACTTTTAACCCTTTGTGTGTGATTCCCACACCTGTGAAGCCAGGCAGGAGGGTCTCTGAGAAGCAGAGTACCAATCCAATGGGAAGCCCTATGCCAGCAGCCCTGGCAGCCCTGGCAGGCTGCCATGTGGGAAGATGTGTGGGAACATGCAGCTGAGCAAGAGCAGCTGTATTCATTCTGTCCTGCCCAGCACTCCAGGGAATTGCTGTTTCCAGCTAAGTGAGAAAGGTCAGTCAGGAAGGAAGCTAATATTTTCAGGCATATTAAACCACTTAATATTGGCTAAAGAATCACCACAAATGACTAGGCAGCATGAAAATGTTAAACCCAATTAAAACAGAAGGGACAAGCCTGAAGAGAAAATACACTGAAACCGCAGATACAAGAATACAAAGAAATTACTGTGTTGGTCATGTGAAGAAAAAAAATATCTTTGGCTTTTCCACATTCTTGTCCCAGAATGTCATAAATGGACCTTTTTTTTTCCCCCTAATTACAATGTCAGGGGAGCTGTGCTCTGCCTTTCTGCAATGCTGTCTTGGATGTGTTGAGGTGAGATGTGTAAGAGCACTCCTTTGGGGCTCTCCTTCCAAATAGGAGAAAAGAAAAAGCTGTCTGAAGGCAAATCAGCTTATCCTAAAGCCAAGTCAGAGGAAGCACTCAAATACTCCTGAAGTTTGGTGAGACCAGCACTGTTCAACGTTCTAGAAACTGCCAAAGGAGGAAAGAAAGGGTGGGGAAATCCTCACAATGAAACCAATGAAAAAAAAGCCCAGAAACTGTGCAGAAAATGTGATTGCCAGTAGTTCCACTCCAAATGTTTGAAAAACATGGAAAAAGTCCCAGAAGGGTGAGACTGACTTTATATAAAGATAGATTTCTGTCAGTCCCTCCACTCATGGATTCCTTCTGTCTGCTCATCATTTCTGGCCTTTTGGAATTCACTCAGGACACTTTTTTTCTTTTTTTTTTTTTTTTTTTTTTTTTTTAGTTTTTAAGCACATCCATAAGGGAGAAACACATTTGATGGCAGTTTTATTTTGACTAAAGTGACAAATGTCGTTACTTTAGGAGCGTTGATGAAAAGAGAAGGGGTAGCAGTATGAGAGGCTCATCATCCCAGTGAACTTGCTGGTGCAATGAGGATGAGATGAATCAGACTGGATGGTTTCAGGTCTTGGAATTGATTTTTAGCAGACTATAGGAGCAGATGACCACAGTTCCCAGCC
Organism: Urocolius indicus; assembly: GCA_013401255.1. Classification (NCBI taxonomy): domain Eukaryota; kingdom Metazoa; phylum Chordata; class Aves; order Coliiformes; family Coliidae; genus Urocolius; species Urocolius indicus. Next base: position 295,250 of record WBNH01002863.1, read on the forward strand.
ATTGGGTGAAGCCCACCTGGTGCCTCCAGGCTCAAAAGCTGGAGCTGTATGGGTCTCATTGCGTTTGCTGGGTGCTGTGCTGTGATTACAGGAGCCTTTCCCTTTACACAAAGGCACGTGTGTGACAGCACACTTGGCCTCTCATCAAGCTGTGTTCTTGATGGCTGGTTCAGCAGTGCTCATGAGCTGACACCACCTTTGAGAGGCAACAGCCTGTTAAATGTCTGTCTGTTGCCTGCTTAAGCCAGGTTGTTGTTCATGTGAAACTGTTCAGCTTTGATTCCTTTGAGAGGGAAATGTGAAGTTTGTCTACACCTGAAAATGTTCCTGGAATAGCTGTGCCAACATCTAGCTGAGTGTCTCAGCATCACAGGAGGAGATTGCCTGAATGATCTTAGTTACACTTTTGAAAGGAAACCAGTTCCAACAATGGTTTAACCACTGCCAGCAAAAGGCCACTCAGACCTCTACACTCTTTGCAGAGATGGGGGGAAGAAATGAATATTTTTAATGCTCCTAATTGGCAAAAGTTTTTAAAGTGTAGAGCATGCTGCATTTTTAATGCAAATTAGCAAGGAACAACTTCAAACCACTTTTAATCAGCTGATTGTGCTGCCTCGATCGCACACTCAGACCACAGTAAACCTCACATAAGCTGGTTTAGCTCCTGCTGGCAATTACCACAGCCAGGTGTGAGCATCCAAGCACATCTCCATTTGAGATGTTCTTTGCTTTAATTACTTCTATTTAGAGTCACTTGGGCAAATCCAGTGGAACTTCTGCCATCCAGAACAGAAACCAAGTGCCAGAGTGCTAATTGCTTCGCTCCTCATTCTGTACCCAGCCTCAAGCATCATTATCAAGGCTGTGCACACCAAGTATGTGCAAGTCTATCCATGGCTATGTTATATAATCAAAATGTCTAAAATGCCTATGTCCATGTGGAATTTCCCCAGTCCTTCTCAGGCTTCCTAGAAAGTGATTTTAAAGATACAAGTCTTTGAGGCCAAAGGGAGCTTACTGTCTGACAATTGCAATGAGATACTCTTCCAAGAAGTTGTTGATTGTAAGAAAAAGACTCATTCCTACAGCATACACTCCAGAGAGCATCAGCAGCAAATGTGCCAGCACAGGAGAGCTCTGGGTAATCCTCATGCCTTAAGGTGCATAGGCTGTAAAGAAGAGATTGGCAGTGCTAACAGGCCATGCATTCCAGCACAAGGGTTCTTGGCTTGCACTTTGGGATGCTGGGACAGGGGGTTAACCATCCTCCTCACAGATCTTCTGGGTTATGTGGACTGTTCAAAACATGAGGAGCAGGGCAGAGGGAGCATTGAAGACAGCACTGAATGTGTGGGAGAGGAGATGAGATTAGTGAGATCAGACAGCACAGGAGGCTTACAGCACTCCAGGGTTTGGCTGAAGATCTCAAGGCAGCAATGTGTAACTGTTGTCTTGTGAGGAAACTTCTGGAATGTTGTCAGCACCAATCACATACCATAAAGCATTGACATCTCCTCTGAAAGCACTCTGCTTCATGGGACATACAGCCAACTGTCTACATTTCTCAGCCAATGTGGTGCATGAGACCTATGGATTTATGGCTCAGAGGAAATAGGAAGATCCCACATCATATTTAACTACTACGTCTGTTGAATTCACACAGACCTAAGCTTTGGGAGTGGGACCATTTACCTCACCCACCTTATGATTGCCCAGACTATCTTGCACCACCTCTTTGCTCCTTTCTATCACTCAAACATCCTCAGAAACTCCACACATGTGAAATTTTCCTCTTACTCCATCTGATACTTTCCCATCACCTGCAGCTGAGAGAATCAATGAGTTTGTCTTTGTTATCATTATTGTATATCTTTGTTATAAGCAAAAGACTTTACAAAGGAATGACACGTCCCAGGGGCTGCACAGGGCATATAGGAGATGACGTCTTTGCCCATCAACACCTGGCTCAAGATTGGTAGGGAAAGTGCATACTGGGGTCACCAGGAGGTTGCTCCAAGGCTGTGTGCTGTGTGCAGCCCCTTTTCACCCTGCAGGACAATGCTCTGATGTATGTAACTGTTCCCTTTCCTTTCTAACAGCTGACAAAGAGGCTGATGAGTACTACATGAGGAGGAGACATCTGCCCGACCTGGCAGCCCGGGGCACGCTCCCCATCAACGTCATCAAAATGTCTCAACAGACCAACCACAGGGACAGGCCCCGTCGCCCCATCAGGGCCATGTCCCAGGACAGAGTGCTGTCTCCCGAGAGGATCATGCCTGAGGAGTTCAGCATGTCCTATGAACGGATCCTCTCAGACGAGCAGCTCCTGTCTGCAGAACGCCTCCACTCCCAAGACCCGCTGCTCTCCCCGGAGCGTTCGGGTTACCCCGAGCAGTCGATGTCCAGGGCGTTGTCACACACAGACGTCTTTGTGTCGACACCCGTCTTGGATCGCTACAGGATGACAAAAATGCACTCCCATCCTAGTGCCTCAAATAACTTGTACAATACCTTAGGGATGAACCCAACCTCTGCCAAGCGCCAAGCGTTCGCCTCCCGACGGCACAACACGGTAGAACAACTGCATTACATTCCGGGACACCACCATCACTACCGCACAGCCAGCAAAACAGAGGTGACTGTTTGATACGACCTTGTGCATTGTACATAGTCATTAAAGACTGGGGTGACCCCCCTCCCTCCCCCTTCCGCCCTATCCCCCTGGGGGCACCCCCATACTGCAGTGGCCTTATAGGCCAAGATAACCTCTAATAACTCAGTGTCTGAAAAGACTTCTCTGACAGTCCCATCCACGTCGTTGTGTTTAAAGCCGCCCCCTTCGTCGGTGACGTGAGAAGAACCCAAGTGAGCAAACAGACCGGGAGTGAGGGATGAGAAAGGAGATTTCCTGACGTGCATCAGTTTCTGTCAAAGAAAGCCATAGTAGTAGATGGCTCCTTCCAAGGGCTCACCTCCATTAGCTCCATTGTTTTTATGAATTTAGGACTTTTCAGTTGCTACAAGCAGAAGCAGTCTCGTGCAGCCCAAGACAGGGAAGAGGCAATGCAGCACCACATCCCAGCAGGAAGGGGCCCTTGCTCTCAGTCCTCATGCCAGCCCTTATGTTTGGCCTTTCTGTAGCAAGTAGGTAAGCTTCTGGTTGCTGGGGAATCACCTCCAGACCACTCGGTATCAGCCAGCATCCATACATCTATTCTTCCTCGTCCTTGGAGTGAATTCAAGGGCAGATTTGGCTAGGGGACTGGCAGATCTAGGGACAGGAATAGCCTGGCTGAGAAAGAAAGTTTTAGTTTATATTAAATATACTCATAAGATTAAAATATACTAGTGCCTACAAATCGCCTGCTCTCTCAGTGTAGGAAGTAGTGGGGTCGATGTGTTCAATAAGCACAAATATGCTGAAATATGCTTGTTAGACCCTTTTCTCCACTCATTCTAGTATCTTGGTGTCTCCAATATGTAAATAGGAAGGAGGAACAAGGCTTCTCTTCCTCCAGCTTCTCACCACCCGCTGAACCTAAAGCATCAGAATCTGTTCAGCTTCACACAACTGTGCTGGGGGAAGTCATGACTCCACTGAGACCCCTGCAAGGCAAAAGCTACCACACATTTCACCAAGCCTGGATTTCTCCCCAAAACTCTATTTTCCTGATGACAGCATTTTCCACTGGCCCAGTTCCCCTGTTTCTGAACATATTTTCTCCTCCCAGTTACAACCTGGAACTCCATATGTAGCAGATCTGTTTCCAGCCCTTAGCAGAAGCACAAAGCTGAGGTTGTCTGGCTACCAAAAAGCAGGTCAGTGATTTTCCATGGTTTTCTGTTCATCTAATGCCCCACCCTTCAAAAAAAAACCTTCCAAATTCCAGTTCTACTGAGTACTAATCCTAACCATGAAGACAGTCACATTTCATGCATATAAAGTATATATCCAGCATAATTATAATAAATGGGCATGTTGTATATCTGATATAATGCTAATTAGATACTGTATATTTGTAAACTCTTTAAAGCATAGACTTGTGGGTTCAGAATTTGTGAGGGTTTTATCTTTGGCTTTCTAGCCAGTTTAGGCTTTTGCTTTGGGGTGTTTCTTTTGTTGGTTTTGGTTTGGTTTCTCTTCTTCCTTTTGTTTTTTTCTCCTATCAAATTCTATAGAACTGTCTCACACTAGAACATACTTCTGCAGCCAGGAAAGGGTCTCAGAGATTTTTTTTGAAGGCCAGCCAGACCTGGTGTGCACTGGAAGCCCCACCACACACACACACACACACACATATCCCTGTGCTGCCAATCTGAAATCCCAACAGCAGGCACTCTCCCTCCTCCCAGTGAAACGACAACTGACTTGAGGCTGTGAACTTGTACAGTACTTCGTGATGTCCTACATTCCCACACTGAGTCTTTTCCTACATGGCTCTTTAACTTCATTTAAATTTCCTCTGCCCTTCTATACCTCCCACCTCCTGGCCTTAATGATGTTCCCAGCTCAACATGTCAGTCCTGTAGCATACAACAGTTGTAGGTTGTAGATCTTGAGTGGAGGCTTCTGATGCAGCACCAAGTCTTTCTGGTGCAGGGAAGGCAGGAGCAGCATGCTGTCTCTCCCCAGAGAAGCTGGCCTCAGTGGGATAGCCATGAGGCTGAGTTTTTTTCCCCCAAGACTGTCCTGGAGCTGCTGGTTTGAGTTCATGAGCTTTCTTCTGCCCCAGCTTTGTTTGATGGAAACTGAGCAGAGAATGAGTAAATGAGTCTCTGTGGTTCATTACCAGATGGTCATTACCATGCAGCCTTGGGCAAAATCCTTCTGGGCAACAACTAGAATTGCCTGTGGATGAGGGTGGCAGTTCCTGGCATGGAGAAAAGGCTCACACCTCATCTCCTGACCCCTTCCCTTGATGGACACTTCTCTTCCCTGACTACCTCCAAGCTCCTCAGCTCAGTCACTGAATATTTCTTCACAGAAGGCAACCTCTGTGAGAATATTGTCCCTGCTGACCTTCCTACAGACTGGACTTTTGTGAAGAGAAGAGAAATGCACATGGCTGATGGGGAGGCAGTCCCTGCTGAGGTTCTGAGGCTCTTCCATTCTCTTTTGGCCCAAGCAAAGCCAGGATCTTCCCCTCTGCAAGCGAGGAGATGTGAACACTGTGGGAGAGTCCACCCTACAGTTTCTAGGAGCTGAAGTGGCAGAGCTGGAGGAGCAGAGGTGACCTGTTGAGGCCATGGGCAGATGAACACTCCTCTCTTTCCATTTCCATAGCTGTATGTCTCAAGCTCTAGTCTTCGTCTGTATGTTCCATTCAGGAACTAAGAAGCTGCTGGACCAGATGCAAACATGGACATTTTCCACTCAAGTAACCTGTGTAGATGCTGTGCTCCAGGCTATTTGACTTCAGAGCCTTCTCTTATTCTGACTGACAAATATCACAAGCCCTCTGCCAACTTGTCCTACCTGGGCAATAATCCTCCAAAGAAATCTTAGCCCCATTTCCTTGTCTTTTCCACCCACTCAAGCAGATGTGTCCCACAAGAACCATCAGAAAGCCTCTGTAGGCCACACCACTTCAGGGACTCTGCCATCACCAAAGGGAATTCTCAGCAAATTTCTTTGGCAAGACACCATGCCCTGGATGACCACAGTTTGTTCCTGGGCACCATGTGTTCCCATGGACTGCTTTGTGTGCTGCAATAATGGTCAAAGCAGCAGCATTTCAGCACGCACAGGTGTTCTTATGTCATTTTGCCCCTTATTCCTCATTATGAAAGCTGGTCATTGAAAGGCCACTTGGTTCAGGACTGGGTGTCATAACCCAGAGCCTGGTCCTCAGCACTTCAGTTCCCTGTGGTCAACATGTGACGATAATGGTAACACTTTCCTATTCTGCAGAGGCATTATGAGGGTTCGTACAGTAATGCCTATGAAGTGCTTTGAGACCCTCTCACAACAAACACTGTACGACAGCAATGCATTTTTACATTGTTTCCTCACCATTGTCCTGCCACATCATGTGTTGCAATCCAGTATCTGTCCAGAATGAGAGTGCTGGGGTGGGAGGGGGATGCAGTTCCCCACATTTCCCACTGCTGTCCTTCTGGTCAGGGTCCCAAGCAGGCAACAGCTCTAACAGATACTCTTACCTGCACTTTGACCTTTCTGCTTTCTTCTCCTCAGGTCTGAGTCACCATCATATCCTGCACTCAGGAGAAAAGCAGAAAGCAGTCACATTCCTCTGTGTAGTAAAATATAATCTGCCTTGATTATTCTAGTATACTCTGAAGAATTGATCTGTCTTTTTCTCCAATCCACAGGTGGAAACACACACCTGGGGAGCATCCAGTTCCCAGAGTGCATGTGCAGGGACTTGGGGAGGGTAATGTAAAACAGTTTCTATTATTACCTACAAACTGATGAGAATCTGCATTCCCCAAGCAGCAACAAGTAACAGTGAGCTGCACTGGATTTTATACAGCCCTCATTAGTACAGCTACATGTATGTATATGTATATACACATGAACACATACATACATACTGTAAAATGCACCCATTAAGCTCTGACTGAACCTCCCTCCTGTACCAGTCTAAGCTTCCAAACTCTATTGAATCACTCTTTGAAATGTGGGGAATTGTTTTTAATGAACCACACAGGTCACCACATGGAATGGAAGTTTTGTCACAGAAGTCTTCTAACACCAGTGAATCGTGTTTTAAGGGGAAAAAAAAAAAAAGATATATTTTTCAATGTTTTAATGTTCCTTTTCTAATCAATGATCTGTTACTTGGGGATGGGGGTGAGGGGTGGGTGAGGGAGAAGAAACAGGGACAGTTACCCAGGAGTAAGCCCTCCTTTCCTGGCCTAGACTTAATTTCTGTCTACTTTGCTGCTGCCAAGCTGCTCCCATAAACCTGGGCTTCCCAACATGCATAGTTTTGTTCTTGTACCTATCAGAAATAATCCCACCAGGAATCTGCAGGAGCCTGGCATCAAGCTTTTGCAAGAGATGGGTAGTTCCTGGTAGCTGGGAAGATGTCCGCGTCTTCTTCCAACCACAACAAACAAACTCCTCATGAACTAGGGTGGCTGTAATTGTATTTGAAGTAGGTGTTCTAATTTGTGATCAGTTTGCCATTTCCATGTGACAGAGGAATAGAATCATAGAATCATAGAATGGTAGGGGTTGGAAGGGACCTTTAGAGATCATCTAGTTCAACCCCACTCCTTGTCTTCAGTTTGGGTTCAGATGTAGTGCTTCACCTGGAAGGAGGGGGCTCTGCTGAAACACATTTAACACACAGAGATGTTGTGTTCAATCGTGTTTCAAAGGAGTGCAAAGTCAGGAGAGGAAATATGTGAGAAAGGGGCTTAAATCCTTTCATAAAGTGTTGTTAGCAATAAGCCTGTGCTGGGGCTGCTTTAAACAGCCACTTCTGTGTTGTATGTCTGTAAACGAGTGGATGGTAGAAGTTCTTGCTCCCAGCCTCTCTTAGCTGGTTCATGGCTGTCATGGAGATGCCCTCACCAAGCCCAAAACCCACCTGGGAAAACCAACCTGCGCTTCAGCCAGGGGCAAGGCAACAGTGGGACCATCCCGTTTGAGCACGTTAAGAGTAAATCTGAGAGAGATCTCTGCTCTCAGCAACGAGCAAAGAGGCATCCCCTGTCTCCTCCATGACCACACGATGCCCAGGAGGTCTCCAGCCCCACGGCAGGGAGACGTGTGTGTCGTGCCAGCCGGACCCTCTCTGCCCACGTGCTTCGTAACACCTCCCGACCTTCTGTCTGCAACCCCCTTCGACATTTTTCTTTTGTAGCAAGAATTTCTTGGCTCTGAGAAAGACACTTCTTACTGTAATCTTTTTAGTTTTTGGGGGACAATATTTCCTAAGAGGGGTTAAGTGGATATTTTTGTGCTTGAGCCCAGTTTATGGATTCCATGTTTATTATACAGTAGTACTGAAGAGGAAGTACATTTGTATCTGTACCTTTGCACAGACTCTTGGTTAAACCATTAAAACAAGCTTCAAGATGAGCAGTATTGGACTGGGTTTGGTTTTTTTTTTCCTCCTCTCTCTCTGTATTCTTCTTGTTGTTATACTTACCTGTAAAAGCACATTCTGTATGTACTGTAAACAAAAATATTATCAGTTTAGTAAACTTTAGAGTCTTAAGGATTTTTCCACTTTTGTCAGTAACAAATATTTATGGATTTAAAAAAACCAAAAAATAAAGGCAATTTCAGCATAGAAACTGCTTCTTTGTTTCTTCTTTTATATCTACTGGGGGGGAAAAAGAGAAGACCCATTTTCTTGGCAACATTCCCCATCTTTGGAAGCAGTGGTTGAAAGGTGGGTATCTATATCTCTGGGTGTAGCTAAATAGAATCTATTAAAATGAATACTACAAACAAGGCTGACCTGCCATTCAGCAGGATCTCAACCAGCTGGAGAGTTGGGCAGAGAGGAACATAATGAGCTTCAACAAGGACAAATGCAGAGTCCTGCAGCTGGGCAAGAACAACCCCATGCACCAGCACAGGATGGGGATTGACCTGCTGAAGAGCAGCTCTGCAGAGAGAGACCTGGGAGTCCTGATTGATAATAAGCTAAACATGAGCAGCAACGTTCCCTTGTGGGCAAGAAGCCAATGGCAGCCTGGGATGCATCAAGCAGAGTGTGGGCAGCAGGTCAAGGGAGGTTCTGCTCCCCCCTCTGCTCTGCCCTGCTGAGGCCTCATCTGGAGTCCTGTGTCCAGTTCTGGGCTCCTCAGCTCCAGAGGGACAGGGAACTGCTGGAGAGAGGCCAGTGCAGGGTCACCAAGATGATCAGGGGACTTGAGCATCTTTCATACAAGGAAAGGCTGTGGGACCTTGGGCTGTTTAGTCTGGAGGAGACTGAAGGGGGATCTCATTAACATTTACAAATATCTAAAGGCTGGGTGTCAGGAGGTTGGGGCAGCACTTTTTTTTCTGTGGTATCAAGCAACAGGACAAGGGGTGATGAGATGAAGCTGCAACACAAACAGTTCCACTTAAATATAAGAACAAACTGTTTGAGTGTTTCAGTGAGGGAGCCCTGGCCCAGGCTGCCCAGGGAGGGTGTGGAGGCTCCTTCCTTGGAGCTTTTCAAGACCCATCTGGACACGTTCCTGTGTGACCTGGTCTAGGTGAGAGCTGCTTCTGCAGGAGGTTGGACTGGATGAGCTCTAGAGGTCTCTTCCAACCCTGCCATTCTGTGATTCCATGATTCTAAACTCTGGAAGAGTCATTATTTTTACATATCTATTGACTTTATTTTATCATCATAGAATCATAGAATGGTAGGGGTTGTAAGGGACCTTTAGAGATCATCTAGTTCAACCTCCCATCATGCCAGGAATCAGCAAGGGGAGAAGAGCCACGTAACTGCTGTAAAATTTTGTCATGCAAGCCCCTTAGGCTTTGTTTTAAAGCTGCTCTTGTTTAACTTTGCATTCATAAACCACAGAATCATAGAATCACAGTGGTTGGAAGGGACCTTTAGAGATCATCTAGTCCAAGCCATGATTCATTCTCCATCTAGAAAGCTTTGTATTGCAAAGTCACTTGTGAAATGTCCCGTAGCCCTGGAGTCTTCAACAGGGGCTTTGCTTTTGCTGTTGGTAATGCTGCTCACATAGGAGCTTCCCCATCCAAGATGGGAGACGTGCCAAGGAGGCCAGAGAACACTCATTAAACAGCCCCCAGCATGACCACAGAGGGTGAAACTGCATTTTCACTTCTACCAGCACCGAGGCTGGGATTTCTTACTACTCCATCTTGCTGGGAAACGTGGTAGGGTTTGTCTCTTGATTTTTTTTTTTTTTTTGTGGAGGAAATGTCAAATTTTATATCTCCATTTTCATAGGAATTGGCCTCCAGCATTATGCAAATTTGCTTACATTAAAAATGTGGTAACCGGGGAGGACTGCTGGAAATAAAAATAATTGAGGTATCAGCACAGCTCTGAGATGGATGAGGGAGGGCAGACACTGCAGGTGCTGCTTCCCTCCCAGAATGGAGATTCTAGCAGACTAAGATGCTGTGTGCTGTGAAGCTTTGGCCAAAGCCTTCCTCATCCACTTGTGCCATGCCTCTTCCCCCATCCCTTCCCTGCCAACTTGAAGCTCTGGCACTGAGCTTCAGAAGAGTGCTGCTGAGATAACATCCCATAACTAAGGCCTCAGAGTTCCTTTCCAACTGCTACCTTTGTTTGGCCCAGAGGTTACACAGCATCACTCACCCACAAAGTCCCAAGCTCTCCTCTTCAATCTTTCCTCAGGGATAACCTTCTATCTCTTTGCTGCTCAGCTTAGGCAGATTAAAGAGACGTTGACCAGTAACACCCTATTTCCATCAATAAAAGACAATCGTCTTCCAAGGTAGCTCCAGTGGGAAGACTGTAACTTTTTGGCCAGGTTAGTGCTTGTGGTCTCCTGTCTCCATAGGAGCAGAGCTCAGAGTCAGCAAGGCATCAGCAGCACTTTCCAAGAAAGATGCACACCCAGCAGAGTTCATTAAATGCATTTTTAAGAGAGAACTTTCCTTTTGCCAGGCAGTTCTGTTCATAATTACCCAGTCTTTTGTAGCACTAATAAGAGGGGAGGGAGCAATGGGGAATTAGCTAATTTCTCCACTTGCCATAAAAGGTATTGAAGAGAACAGCAGGATTTGTGGTGTTGAGAGACAGGGATGACTGGGATGAAGCTGAAGCCAATTCTTACCTCAAAGGACAATACATCCCACTGCTTCTGATTCCTATAATCATTGATTTCAGTACTTTAGTGGAAAGTTTACACTCTGCTATTCAGCCTTTGTTCAATCTGTCTTCATTGGCCCCATTAAGTGGTCTCTGCATGATCTCTGGTGGTGGCCCAGAGGGGTGTCTCCAGTGGTCTGGACAGCCTGGGAGCACTCCAGATGAGGTGCCTGCAGTGCAAGGTAGGACTTCATATGTGTGACTGGAGGGACACTTTGGTGGATGTCATGGAAGAAAGCAAGTGCCTGTCCCAACCCAGCATTGGCTGTCACAGCTGGTGCCCTGCTCCTGGGTAATGCAGCAGAGATCTCCCCGGGCTGCATGGTAGGAGGCTGTGGTCCCTGCCATGGGCACACACCTGGACAGAGCAGAGCACAATTCATTCTCATGCTATCTGGTGTTGTAATGAAGGTCTTACTTCACCTCTCTAAGGACCAATGCACGGTGCAGAGCTGTTCTGGGACACCAGCCTGATGGGCCCAGGCAGGCTGAGCAAGTCCCTGTGACCCAGCAGATATCCTCAGTGAGGACCTAGGGGCAATAGGGTATAGAAAGGGCAAAACCAGCTGTGGGAAGTGCCACTATCAAGCCAAAGACCTTTTTTTCTGGAAAGACTTGAGGATGGGCATGGTGTTACCTGAGGAACATCAGGGCTGGATTTTGCCAGCCATTTCTATTCCTTGATGGAGACAGCTTGGTCACAAGTCAGCCCCACAGCTGGGGTCCTGGTATCGTCTCCTCACATCAGTGCCAGCACAGAACAGACACAGAGCTGCAGGGAAGCAAAACATTCAATTGGCACAGCAGCAATCTCTCCATCTGGGAAGGCTGAGATCCTCACACCTGAAAAAAGATGGCACTGTGCCCATTCCTTGGAAAGGCAAAATCCAGAAACACTGCCGGGAGAGTCCAAAGATGTGATTAAAGTCAGAAGGAAGACAAAAGTCCAAGTGGGAGAGGTGGCCACTCCATTAGTCACATCTTCCCAGCAGCTCTCCCACTGTTGCTGGGCTCCAGCACAACATATGGGAATATCTCCCAGACCTAAGGGTTAGCACTGCTCTTGGTGGCCTTGGGAAGCTGTTGAAAAATGATGAAGAATTAAAGGACTGCAGGATAATTAACACCTGTCAGCAGGAGTTTAAGAAAAGTGGATCTTGCCAAACGAGCTTGAATTGATTCTCTAATATTCTTGTAATTTGGACTGGCAAAGATGATACGTAGATGCAATCCATTTAGCCTTTTCTACAGTACTGTATCATGTGCTGCTTGACAATCTGATTAAGATTTTTATCACTGCATGTCCTTGAGGAAAGCTGATGGGAAAGAGGTGCAGAATGGAACTGGCAGATCTCAAAGAGTGGGTTTCAGTGGGTTTTATCCCCTGAAGAAGAGCTGCTGCAAGTGGCATTTGGCAGAACTTAGTACCAGACCACACACACTTTTTAACACTGAGTTAGCAATCCAGAACTAAAGATTAAACTCTTGCTAGTAAATGTTTCAAGAGACACAGAAGGTTTGGGATGCTAAGAGCAGCAAGAAGGGGAAGTTATGAGTCAAGACTGGGCTGGGTCTTTTGAAGAGAAAGTGCTGTAAAGGCACATATGAAATCAGACCTTTAAAAAGTGGAGCATGGCTTCTGGGATGGATACAGATGCCTTAGTGGAGAAGGAGTCCAACTTGAAACTGTGTTTGAGAAATGCTTTTCAGTGAAGTTTTTTTACCCAGCTCAGCACTTTAGTTCATAGTGAGAGGATGAGAGGTGACTTGGTCACCAGGTATAAGTATTTTTAGGGGGTAAAAAGTGCAGGGTATTAAAGCTCTTAAATCCAGCATCAGAAGAACCAGCTGATGCAAGCTGAAGCCAGATAGTCCCTGCAACAAGCTATCAAGGGGAGACTAGATGAGTGATGTTTCTTTCTGTAGCAAATGCTATGTAGCTGCTAATTCTAAGTCTTCCTGCCACAGTAGTTTTTTTGGATAGGATATCACCTTTCTGCCAGCTATTTTCACAGACAAAACCTACAACTTGGGGAGATCTTCTGTGAGTTGAAGTTCACTCCAAGTCTGGAAGTGTTTTCTGCACCCAAAGGAGGGTTCTGTTTCCACAAGGTGTTTCCTCTCAGGCAGTTAACACACTTCAAGGCATTTAATAATTAATGGAGCTTTGCAAAAGCCTTCAGGAGCATTACCATTCCCTACAGAGCAGGGAGGACATCAGAAGGAGAGACCTTGGGAAGTGAGTCACAGCAGTCAGAGTAAGTCAGGAGCAGGCTGGGAATACGATGCAGTCCCTCAGCTACCTGCTTGTTGAAATGCCAGGTGGCAGCTCTTCTTTTGTCTCTAGGTTGGGCTGGGAAGCACTTTCTGCTTATTTTAGTTTGAACTCAGAACTTGACAAAGCTCAGCAAGAAGAGCAGTGTGCTTCAGCTCCCTGCAATAACCACACAGGGTTGCTGTGGGAGAGGGACATCAAGGTGGGAGGTAGACAACAAGTCTCCCAGGTGATTTGCAGCATGTGTCCATTTCACACTCCAAACATGGTCAGGAAGGGGTGGGTTTTTTTTGCTCATTTTGCTGTCTCTACTTGCTTGATGACATAAAGTCAGAAACCAACTCAGTGCTGATGTAGTGGTCTTTCAGGAGATTGAATGCCAAGCTGCTTCCTCAGAACTCCTCAGGAGCTGGATCCTCCCAAAGGTTTGGCAGGGCTGTAAGTCACACAGAGGTACCTGCAGTGAGCAAAATTCTGCTTGGCTGCAACACAGTTGGGGAGCTACCTCAGACCTTTCAGGCCAGGATTCCTCTGTCCCTGCTTCAGTGGCTGAAAGTTAGATCATAGAATCCTACAGAATCATGTAGGTTGGAAAAGACTTTCAAGATCACCACATCCAGCTGTTCCCCCAGCACTGCCACATCCACCACTATAAACCACATCTACACATCTTTCGAACAGTTCCAGAGATGGGGACACCACTGCTACCTTGGGCAGCCTGTGCTAGGGCTTGACAACCCTTTTAGGGAAGAAATTCTTCCCAATAACCAATATAACCCTCCTGTGGTGCAACTTGAGGCCGTTTCCTCTTGTCTTATCACTTGCATTGGCAAGAAGAAACGAACTCCCATCTCACCACAACCTTCTGTCAGGGAGCTGTAGAAAGCAATAAGATCTCCCCTAAGCCTCCTCTTCTCCAGGCTCAACACTCTCATTCCCTCAGCCCCTCCTCAGCACCCTTGTGCTCCAGCCCGTTCCCCAGCTCTGTGCCCGGCTCTGGCCACGCTGTAGCCCCTCAATCTGTCCTCAGAACATTGGGTCTTGAATTACCTAACACTTATCCATGACTTCACTTATCTTTTGTGTCAGGAACAGCAGTAAGAGACTGAGGGAGCCTGGGAGAAGCTTTGTAAGAGCAGCATAAATTTGTATGGCAATCTTTGGTCATTACTGCACCTGCTACCACAAGCAGTGATCCAGCACTTGGTTCAGCCAGACCTTGGCAATTTGTAGATTCAACACTGGGCTTGGAAGTCAGGAGGGTCTGTGCTGCTGCAGGATCTGTGCTGCAGGCTGATCTGCCAGGAGCTGACCTATCTAGCACTGTTTCATTTAAAGAGTTCTCCAGGGAGAGTGAAATGTTACACAGGGATTTCTATTCCAAGCTGTAGGGAGAAACAAAGAATAAGCAGGCCACGTTTTCAGGACAGAGAGGGTTTGATCTGCCCATAGGAACACCTAAAAGCACTTGAAAGCTTCTTTGACCCTGTCAACCAACCTGCTGCTCCTGTGCTTACTCCTGGCTCAAGTGCACCGAGCACACCTGTATCAGACTCTGCCAGACGGTTGTCTTCTTTGATTAAGTCCAGCATTCAAGTTTTTCCACCTAGTTATTGGCCTTTAATATGAAGAGGTCTACTTTGGTCCACAGAGCTCTCTAGGTCAGCAGGAGGCTGACCTCTGTGACTCAGACACTGTCACAAATCACACAAGGTCACAGACAAATCATTCACCAGGAAGAACAAGTGGTAACTCCAGTACAAGAGACAATCACAGCATTGTATTGTGAAAGGGAAAGATGCTCTAGGCTTCCCATCTTGGTATACTCAGGGAGTGGTGGATGCTGTGTAGATCAACACACTGTAAAATCATCGGTGGTTCTTTTTGGGGCTGTTTGCTTTGAAGTGGCAGAAGGAGCCTGGGTAGGAGCAGGGACTTCATGGGATGGCTCCTGGAGGGTAAAATGTGGCCTGGTTACCTACAGCAGAAATTTCAGGAGTAGATCCAGGAAAAGATAATAGCATAGCTGTGGTAGCTTGAGATCATAGAATCATAGAATGGTAGGGGTTGGAAGGGAGCTTTAGACATCATCTAGTCCAACCCCTCTGCAGAAGCAGGTCTCACCTAGATCAGATCACATAGGAATATACACCCTTTCTCTCTGCTGACATGTCTGTCCATCTTCTGTGTTCATTGCTATTGCCATAGAGTGGAATGGCTGGATGGGCCACAGCCATTTCATCATACCCCAGCTCTGTAGCCCCCATGACTTGCTGTGTAGCTAGCTCAGCAGTAGGCACTCGTTTTGCAGTGACATCACTGCTGCACAGGAGACCAAGTGAGTATTGTCTTGGCTGGAAGACCTCAAGTCTGATTTGGCCCCATCCACAATGCTGGAGATGAATATCCAGCCAGAGATGCTGGCAGTCATGTGCCTCCTGGTGATGGCATGAACATGTTTCTCAGGGGCTAGAGAGACTGATAAATTAAATCACTTGAGGAAAGAGTGCAAAGAACTTAGAAGGAGCTGCTTGCAAAGGAGCTGCTTGCAGCACTTCTCTAAGTAATCCACATTTTTCTCCTCACGCAATTTCAGACTGACTTACCCCAACAGGGAGACCAGAGCAGAGCATGCAATCATGGAACATGCAGTATGACGCTTGCCAAAGTTTGCTTTAGGGTTTGCAGGGGAGGGATGGCCTGTCTCTGCAGAGCAGGGCTGTCACTGGTCAGATACACAGGGTAGAGAGGGAGAAATGTGCAGCCAGCAGCCCAGTATCTATGCAGGAACACAGCAAACTGCTATGATGCAGTGATAATCAGCAAGCATTATGGCAAGGTGTTACCTGAGAGAAATCAATAATCCTTTCTTTTTATGCATCAAAATGTATATAAAGTTATTTGTGAAGAGAAGGTTCAATTTCTTTCTGTGCCATCAGGCTCCTGTCAACATGAAAGCAAGCTTCATTCAAAGGCTTTGATGCTTCCACTGCTGGCTAGAACCTGTTGTGATCCTGGTGCTCTGACCCCAAGCAGTGCACTGCCATGTCCATTGGTCAGAGGCACATCCCACAACCTCATGATGCTGATGGTGACCCTCTTTATCTGAAATGGTGGCTGCTTTTGCCTGCTGAGTCGGGGTCTCTGGGTTGATGCTCTTGCTGTCTCCACAGTATAGCGTAAAAAGAAACCTTTGTTTCTCCTCACCTTACGCCTCAGCTCACAATGCCCAGGCCCTGTGCCACTTGCTTTCATGGCCAGCCTGAATGATGCTGTCTGCTGGAGAAAATGCCATCTGCTATAGTCCCCTCCCTGCTCACTGATTGGCCTGGTATTCACAGCAAATGAGACACAAGTTCCTAGACCTGGTCCCTAGAGAGGATGCATTCCCATTGTCCCCATTTCACACTCTGCACTGGAAAAGGAATGAGTCATTTCCAGAAGCCTTTTCTGTGGCATTCATCACCAGCATAGATGAGGCTGTGAAAGCCAAGTTTATCTCCAGACACTCAGATGAAGGGCTGGTGTTATCCTCGTGGAACAGACAAAGAACTGAGGCTTGGGAGGACAAAAATCAATGTGTTGGTGCATTCCGAGGGCTGAGTTTGTAAAGGGAACAGAGTTTTAAAAGATTCACCCTCATATTGTACCTTTGGGGCTTAAAAGGAAAACCCTCAGCTGCAGCTATGAATTTGGAGTATTCCTGCAAATCAGGTGCCATTTTAACCAGAAATGAGGCATAGAATTAGCACTGTCTTCAGTGTATGATCATCCAGGCAGCACATGGAGACACAGAGAGTGAATTTCCAGGCAGCATTCTGCCCATAACCCCATCCAAACTCAGCTCTTCCCTGCTCCCTGCCTGAAGCTGCTTCTGAATCGGAGGCAGAGCTTGACATGCAACAGCATCCCTTCAGCACCCAGCTCTGCATCATCCCTACAGAAGGTCTGTCTTGTGCAGTGAATGAGAAAAAGCCACAAGAAAAGTTACCTGCCTTTCATGTGATGGATCCTCAGGGTGCACAACTGCTTCTGTGTTGCTATTTCTCAACTTGTTCAGAGCTATGTGTCATCATGGGGAATTCCTGTTTCATTGTTTGAACAAACATCAAGTGAAATACAATCCTAGCTTCATCTTCCAACCCTCCCTTATTTTTCTCATGCCATCTCCCAGCTTAGATACTGATCAGCTCCCAATAGCTTTGCCCAGTTCATCCCAGTTCCCCTCCTGTTCCCCTCTGATCACATTTTGACCTGATTCCCTGCTAGCCAAATTTTAGACACTGCATGTAAAACTGTGCTGTGTAGGCTCAACTGTGGCTCAGGGAACCCCTAGCAACCCCTACCACTCTATGATTCTATGAAAGCACAAGATAGATAAGAAACCTCTACTCATTTCTGGCTTCCTTCGTCCCTACAGAAGAAAAAGAGAGAAAACAGATGGTTGGGTTAGCCCTCATGCCAGGAGGCAGTAAAGGCAGGTTAGGCAAGAGTAAGACATGATTCTTATATTAAGGGTTATGAAGTCACCTGAATGCTTTTCACAAGAGTAGAAAATCTGTGGCACTGGGGTTATTACTTGGCCAAACCTCCTGTCCTGTCCCCATTAGTTCCTATCCTGCAGGGGGGTTGGACTAGATGATCTCTAAAGGTCCCTTCCAACCCCTACCATTCTATGATTCTATGATTCTATCCCCAAAGTTCACACTTCTGACCTTTTTCAAAGACTTTGGGCAAATTTTATCCAGATATCTTTTCAAGTTTGATGAAGAATCTTTCCTGGCAAATGTCACCCTGAGTAAAGTTTGGAGAACAGCATCTGGAAAGAGAGGGTGTCCACACAGAACATACTGATCAGCCAGATCGTGCATCTCCCATCAACTCCAACTGCCAACACAAGCACATTTATACAAGACTATTATACAGACAAAGTAAGCACCAAAAGGAATTGAGGTAGCTTTACATTGAGGGATATTTCTGCTATAAAACATAATCTAATTAGTAACAAAACCCACACACTACTTACCCAGAAGCCAGCCTTCAATCCAGGAGCTGTTGCTCTGTTCCAAACATTGTGCTGTCAATTATGGCATCTTCTGCAAGGAGCCTTCCTGTTGTACCAGCCACCTTTGAGAAGTGGCTGCTCTGCTCCATCTCCTTTAAAACCCATTATGAGTATTAAGATTAATTTAGGATTCTTTGGCTCCCTGACTGTAATCCTCTAACAGGAAAGATCTCAGGCAAGAGGGCTGCTGTTAACCTTTTGTGTTGTGCACAGGTCTGACTTCAGGTCAGGGCTGAAGGCAAATTCATTCCTGGCTTCACGTTCTATACAGCACAGCCAAGCACTTCAGGAGAAGGGAAATGCAGGTCTCACAAAGTTTTAGCTGTGCCTTTTTTGTGTGTGTAGGGGGAGGTAGACAAAGCAGGCCAAGCAGCAGGCTAACCAGAACAACTGTTTTGGCAGTATATCCCCTTGTCTGGTCTTGTGAATAAAGATGCACGAAGATTTACATCCCATAGTTGAGACATGGGATAGGATAACAGGGTGGGAGGGAACTATTACAGCTTTCTGGCTTCAGTCTTTAGTATTTTATACAGTTTTTAAACCAGGAGGTTTAAAAAACAGGAGGTATTTTGAGTGGAGCTGTTCTTTAGCTGCAGATCAGAACGGTGATATCTCTGAAATACATTAAGTGTCCACTTTTGAGCACAGCTCTGATTGTTTGAATGACTAAAATCCCTTCTCAGCTCCTCCCCCTGCTCTCCAGGAGGCTATACCTGGGTTAATGATAGGATGCCATTCAGGACATGCAGAATGACCAGTGAAAACCCTCTAATACTCATTAGCAATTCTCCAGGAACCTCTGGGCAGTGGCTCTGCAGGGATTTATCCAAAAGCTTGTGCTTTTGTATGGAGAGGAGCACAGAGACTATGAATCTGTTCAAGCCCTGCTGCAAACCTATACCAGCAATCTGCTCTCAGCTCTGTGGGTTTCACCTGAAGCAGCTTCAGCTCTGACATGCCCCATGGACCTCATGCAAACAGGGTTATCAGCAGTGCACTACCATGTATGTGCTTCATCTACAGCATCACAGGGCACAGGCTGAAGGGAAGGAAACACACCTGACCACAGATAGCATAGCAGTCATCTTGCTTTCCATCTCCATCCCATCAACAGTCATGCAAAGAATTCACAGGCACAAATGTTGCCTTTCTGAGGAGAAAGAGGACTCGACATTCTTTGCTGGAGATGCCTCCCCAGCCTCTGATTGAAGTAAGAACTGCTTGCCCATACTGCTCTCCTGCACACCCAGGTGATCCACAGAAACTCTTTTATGACACGGTGCTAAAAGCACATGAAGGAGGAGAAAGATATCAGGGGAGGAAGTCTTACAATGAAGGGAGGGGCATATTGCCTGCTCTATGCATACAAAGCCTTTGGTTTGCCACAGAACAATGGGCAGCCTCTTCCCAAAAGCTATAGTCCCTCTGTGGAAGACATCATGACGGCTTCAACTTGCCTCTCCCATTGATGGCAGCCTGTGCTCAGCTAATTCAGCCAACTGGTGCTGCAAGCTGAAGGGATCTCCTTCACCTGAGGAAAGAAACTCCATGTCCCCATGGCAAGTCCCCTTTGCTGTACCAGATTAAGCTGTTGACTGACCTGTTCCTGTATACACAGTGGGCTTGTCACAGTGTTTATCAGGGATTGCCCCCCAAGCAGGATGCTAGATGGTTATCCAAGCTTTCAGTATGCAACTAGTGAGTCCAGAGTAATTGCTCTGAGTGATAGCAGGAGAGCCTGTGAGTGCTCATTAGAGACAAATTGAGCTGCCTGCTGTGAGCAAAATAAAGAGGCATTTACCCAGGCTTTCTTGGTGGCTGTATTTACATAGGAACATCCCCCTCTCTATGGGACTGAGGAGTGCCATTTACCTGAGTCTCTAAGGACTGGGTGGGTAAAGGACTATGACTGCCTGGAAACACTGAACAGGAATGGTGTGGTCTATCAGTTCTGCCCATGATTGAAGGGGCTTAGCCTGAGGACATGCATATCTGGCTTTAAATACAAAGAGAAGCAGCCAACCGTGATGGAAAAGCTTTACCACCCAGGGAATGTGGCAGCCCTTGGACTTTGGTTTAATCTCCTCCACTAACTCAGTCCCCTCAGGCTGTTAACATTCTGGAATCAGTTTACTGCAGCTAGGTCACCCAACAGCTTTCTCTGTCTCTCCAGGCTGGGCTAACTTTGCACAAAGCACAGCTAACTTGGTGCCACCTTTGTTTGCAAATCAGTTGGTAGGAAAAGAGAATATCTTGGCTTCAGATGGAGAGGAACCAAAGCGTCTTAGGACCTGGCTGAGTTCAGCTGCTCATCAGACTGGCAGTTCCCTAACTGCTCTCAGGGCACACTGTTGTTGCAGCCCTTGCAAGGCAGAGGCTGGACACAGTTGTGGGAGAGTGTCCTGATTTGCTGTTTGCTGCTTTGCAGTGTGAGCTGTGGTCCTCCCCTACAGCAGTCTGTGCAGTCAGTCCCATCCCAACACGGCTCCCCAGAGACCCCAGGATTATCAAGATTCAAGTGACTTGGCTTCTGGAAGAGAGGGGTTTCAGCCCCTGTGCCAGGCTGCCCAGGGAGCTGGGGGAGTGCCCAGCCCTGGAGGAATCCCAAAGCCATGGAGCTGAGGTGCTGAGGGCCATGGGGCAGTGGAGGGCTGGGACTCCAGCAGTGTCAAGGGCTTTTCCAATCAAAATGATTCTATGATTCTGTGGTTCAAACCCAACCCACTGGAGCATCCTCCTCCTGTATCTTCTGTTCTCTCACAGTAGCAGATAACAACTTTTAACCCAAAAGAGTAGGAGAGATTTGCCTGTCAATCATGAGGCAATGCATACTGAAACAGAGGAAGTGGTCCAAGTGTTTCAGGCACCTGCTCAGGAAGGGAGAACACTGGCTGTATGTTTAGCAATAGAGACAGAGAGCTTGCTGGTTGGGCAGCTTGTCCAGGAGCCCTACAGGGTGCTGGTCACATATGGCTTGGCTCTCTCCAGAAAGAGCTTTCACTGCACGGCCTCAGCTCATTCACTACAACAACATTTTTGTTGTATCCAGCAATAGAGCTATGGGCAATGGTCATAAGTTGGAGCACAGGAAGCTCCAGTGGCACAGGAGGAGAAACTCCTTTGGTGCTGAGGTGAGGGAGCCCTGGCCCAGGCTGCCCAGGGAGGGTGTGGAGGCTCCTTCTCAGGAGCAGGTTTGGGCATTGCTGGGGGTGAGGGGGTGGGCTGTGAGAAAAGCTGTTGAGGGCTGCATGTCCTCCTGCAGAAGCAATGACCCTCTGTGGGATAGTCTGGTGCTGGTGACTGCTCTTCCCTTTGCCCAGGGATGGCAGTCACAGCCTTGCTGTCAGATATTCTGATAAACACAGGAGTAACAGCAGACTGGAGCAAACCCAAAGCAACTGTTTTCAAAGCTGGTGAACAAGGGCAAGATCCATTTTACATCCCATATCATTTTTTCTTGGGCTTTTTTATTTGACTTTTAGTTCTGCTCCCCAGTGTTATTGCAGAGAGGTCTGGCATGGCTCTGCAGCTGACACAGCCATGACCAAAGCTCATCCCAAAAGCACCAACACTGACCTGGATTTAGAGGTCAGGGTAGCACAGCAGCTCAACGTGACTCAGCAGCAGGAAAGCCAACGCTGTTCTTAAATGTACCAACAGAGAAGAGGGACCAGGGCAGGGAGGTGCCTCTAACCTCTGGGGATGACTGTGCTGAGGCTAGCCACACACATTAGAGGAATGATAAAAAGTGAGTGAGTGTAAAAAAAGAGCCATAAAAATGATTTGGAGGTTGGGGAGGACACTTGGAAGGGAAGGATTTAAAAGCTCGATCTGTTTAGCTAATTGAGGAGACACTTGAAAGGCAATGGGCTCCCAACACAGGAGTAACTTCACATGGAAAAACACCAGGCTCTGAAAGGCTCCTCAGTAAACTGGGAAAGGCAGTAACAGGACCAGTGTCTGGTGGGCTGAAGCCAAGCATATCCAGAATGGAATGCAGTAAAGGGATCAGCACCTACAGAATTAATGAGCTCTCCCTCTCTCCTAGTTATTCCAAGGTAACCCTTTTGGATAAGATGTCTAGTGAGGTTTTACCCATCACACTGCTCTCTGAAGTATCCTTAGCTACAGTCTGAAAGGATAACTGGCCTCCACAGCATTGCCAGAGCATCCTCAGCTCCCCAATGGACTTACTTTGCAAACAGAGACCTCACTTCAACTCCAGCTAACCCACCCCCTGCTCCAAGAGTCCATTCACACGTTTTCCTGACATTTAACCTCTTTACAAGCTGAGACTGAAAGAGGAGTTAATCTTCTGTGGAATCTAAAAGAACTGGATAGCCAAGTGTTTGAGCAGCAATGACCTTGGGAAGAACCAAAGTCCTCTTTAAGGGCTGTACAACTGGGCTTCACCCATTCCCCAGCAACTCTGCATCCCCTAGAGCTGGTGAACAGGACCTTGCTTCTGCATCTGCCACCCAACATGTCTTGCTTCTTCCTGCTACAGATGGGTGTCTGGAAGGTACCTCTGTGTACTGCCCTTTAATTAGTGTCTTGCTGACCCAGCTCTCTGAAATCTGCTTTCTGCTACAGGTTTACCCAATAAAACAATTTCCCAGGAAGGCTGAAAGCATTTGCTTGCTGGCTTGTTTCGAGATGGATGTGGGCAATGGGCTGCCTCAGGCTGTTCTCCTCTGCCAGGAAAGAACTGAATGCACCTTGATTTCCCAGTGCAGCCCTTCTGGCTGCCATGATGTCTCAGAAACATACATTATTAAAGTAATGATAAATCATGATTATGTATCTGTCATGTGTATAACAGAATGGAGAGCTGGAAGAGCTTAGCACAGATTTGAGGATGAGGCCACAAGCAATGTTAAGAGGTACCCTCCCTACTTGTCATATTGGGATCAACTCATCACAAACCCATGCATGGATGAATGAGCATAGGTAGGAGATACATGATGGCCAGGGTGAGGAGGAAGCTCTCTTCATGTGCCTCAACAGCAATCCTGGCCTGTTCTTTAGATACAGGTTTAACCTTAAACTAGACAAGCCACTGTGTGCACATGGAGACTGAGAGGGAAGAGATGCCCCCTGACAAAACACTTCTTCACTTTCATCCCTTGTCAGTGTTAACAGGGCTTTTTTATTGTTGTTTGCATCAGCTTATACCAATTATTCTCTTCTCCTGCCTACTGGCACTGCTCCCAGATACAGAGGTCACCTGAAGTGGAGTATTCCCCAGCTGGCAATCAAATGTCTCATTAATTTGCAGGGATGCCTCTTGTTCCTTTTCCCACACACCATCATCTGTGCAGTGAACCCAACACTTTGCTCCAGGAGTTCTCAGTCACATACCCAGGTCCCTGTTTGTCCTCTCCCACCAACCTGACCTGAGTTGAAACCAGATGCTGTCATTGATTCAATCCAAATGTTCCTAAACCAAACAAGAGGGGGACAAATGACTCTTCAGAGCCAACAGTGAAGGAAGCCAGCCTGGCTAGTACAGGATAACAGGCCTGTGGGACTGGCAGGATAACAGGCCTGTGGGCAGGAAAAGCAAACAACTGGGCTTGCTGAGCATGAGGCTGTGCTGGATCCACTGTGATCTCCACGTAGAGCCAGGATTAGTTCTTCTAAATAGCCTTGGAAGCACCTTCCCTGAGGAACTGCTTCACCCTTTCTGCTAAACACAGAAATCTGAGTGAAGGGCACACAGTTCAGATGGAGATGGTTTCACCTCTGGAGATATCTCTGTGATGACTTATCTCCAAGGATGGACAGCAGAAGCAGCATCAGTTACTCTACTCTCCTTGTGCCTTCAGGGACAGCCCAGCTCTGCCCTTGGGGTTAATAAACACAAGGTACTATCAAGTAGTCCTGGAAGCAGAGGTCAGCACTCAGGAATCCTTATCAAGAACTGAGCTGTTCCCAGGTAATTGCTGTGCTCTGAATGTCTATTCCCAGCTCTGCCAAGTAGATGTGTTGGCAGCACTGGTCACATCCCTTTCCACTGTGGGAGCACAGCAGAATCATGATCTCTGACAGAGTCCTTCCTCCCAGCATTTGTCAAGTAGCCATCCCCACCCCCTCAGTCTGCATTGCCTGAAGTAAAATTTCATTAGCATATCATGCATTATCAAATGAAATGCCTCCCATGGACTAAATCTATCACATCTATGCAGTTGCCTTTGTCAACCCAACCTGTAATTGCATCATTTGTTGGTTTGACAAGACCCATGTCCAATAAAGCCTGGAATCATTTTATTGCTGACAGTTAATTCAGATTTAGAGGGATTCCACATGGCCTCACATTCCTGCACTTTTCCTTAACACCTCATCTGGTTCAGTCATCCCAGATGGCCTTTTCATCACGTTCAGTTACTTTGAGGGCTCTGGAAATTCCCCAGCATCTGAGGGCAGCCCAAGCATGAGCAACATTGGGTGAGCAACATCCTTGGGAGAGTCAGGGGCAAGTGCTTTGAGCCCAGGAGGTGCTAACACCTTTGTGTAGTTACTGAGAGGTGGATTCATTCCACTGTTTTAACAAACACAGGCAAATGTCTCTCAACATGCAAAATCTGCACAGAAAACACAAGGCTGAGGTGCCCACCTGTCTAAAGCAGAGACTCAACCAGAGCATGTCATGGCATCATATGAACTTCCTACAAAAAAAAACAGGAACAGGCAGAGATTCTCTGTGTTCTTGCTCATCCCTTGACACAAAGCCAAATGCCCTTCCACACCTCATCCTAGAAATTGCACCCAGTGTCATGGTTTGGCTAAAGCCTAGTGACAAATCACCCCTGGAGATGTTTGTGCCTGCAGAGACCAAGCCCACATCACAAACCATGGGCAGACTGATTAAGCTACAGAATTCAGTCCAACCACAACAGGTTTCATGTTCCACACCTGCTCATGCTCTTTTGGAATTGCTATTGGAAGTTTTCCCCACTCTTAACACGTGGGACCTCACTCAGTGGTTATGAAGCATAGAATGGTAGGGTTGGAAGGGACCTTTAGAGGTCATCTAGTCCAACCCTCATGAATCCCATGGCTGACTATAAGTTTATGTGCTACAGGCTTTCTCCCAGTGGCCTCAGCTTCCCTCAGCAATTTCCCACATGTTACAGTTCTGATCTGTGAAGAATTTCTCTTGTTTGTCCTCCTTGTCGGTTGTTATGTGTTTGACATTATTTGCAGTTGCCAACACCATCCATCCTCCAGGCTTTGTCAGAACTGCCTCTCTGCTTTTGGGGGTTTTTTTTTGCTTCCAAATACCTTTCTTTAAAGAATTTCTAGGGTTTGTTCCTTGTCTTTTTCCTCTCTACAATTTCCTATTCATAAGTATGGTTATTGGCCTTTCTCCAGCAGTTCCCTGTCCCTCTTGAACTGGGGAGCCCAGAACTGGCCACAGGACTCCAGATGAGGCCTCACCAGGGGGAGCAGAGGGGTATGAAAACCTCCCTCCACCTGCTGCCCACACTCTTCTCGATGCTCATTGCTGCTCATGTTTCTTTGCTGTCCAGCAGCACTCCCAGCTCTCTCTCCTGGAGCTGCTCTCCAGCAGATCAATTCCCAGCCTGTGCTGGTGCGGGGGGAGTTGTTCCTCCCCAGCTGCGGGACTCTGCACTTGCTCTTGGTGAACCTCATGAAGTTCCTCTCTGCACAACTCTCAGCCTGTGCAGATCTCACTGAATGGCAGCACAAAGATGCTAAATGCATGCTTGGGGTTTTTGCTCCATAGTTTATGCCACTAGTCAGAATGAATGCTCTAAGTGTCCTAAAAGTGAATTTTCAAGTGTGCACACAGGTAACTGGGTTTCAAAACCCTTACACTATGTATTTATAGCCTCAAACAACTCACTGCACTAACAGGCACACTACCACTCAAATTAGAAAGGGCTGCTTATAACTCCATGAACTTCTTCCACAGTCTAAAAGCTTTTTAAATGAGGTTCACAGCCATTAACAAGGTAAATATATTTGTAGAGTTGTTTGGGCAATTACAGTCACTTAAAAAAACAATGCATAACAACAGAGATGAATCTAATAAGCCATTGCTAATTAAATGTATTAATGCCATTTTATGAAATGAATGCATCTGAAACATTAGGGCCAGCTTTGTTCTGTAGATCACTGAACAGTGACACATGCAGAATCTACATCTCTGGGCACTGCCACTGCCTGGTAGTAGTTGCAATCAATTTGCCCCAAGAGAACCCATCTACTGAGTACCAACCAGGTTCTCCTCTCATGTGTCTAATGTTTTCCTTTGCTCTGTTAGAACCAGCTGCAGAAGGATGGGGCTGGTTAAGCCCAAAATATGGGACACCACTACAAAGCATTTGTGAAGAATTTACTTTGTAATGTGCTCTTATGCCAATTAGGATTTGAAGCAGGTCCAACACTCCCAGGCTATGGAAAAGCCATTTCTCTGTCCTGGGAGGGAGTTCAGTCCATTTTACCTAATATTAAGTGTTCAATAGCACCATTTTCCTTTTCATCTCTTTGGAAAATGTCACCAGGCTGGAGTTAAGTAATTGAACACAGACTTTTAGAGAAGCCAGGCCCAAAGCAGCCCCACAAGGTGTTGTGAAGTGGCAGCAGCTGTAGAGATACACTGAAAGGATGAGAGTTCACCTGGGCTCCCCTGGACATGCAGTACCTGGCCCTGCATGGGAAATCATAGGATGCAGGATGTGGCTGAAGTCATGGGATGAGGAAAAAGGGAAGGAATCATAAGCTTGAC
Source organism: Urocolius indicus (assembly GCA_013401255.1). NCBI lineage: Eukaryota > Metazoa > Chordata > Aves > Coliiformes > Coliidae > Urocolius > Urocolius indicus. The sequence continues at coordinate 322,150 of WBNH01002863.1, forward strand.
CTTCAGTGTAAGCAAGCTCCCTGTCTCAGTCTGAGCTGCTGGCTGCTGGGCTCCATGTGCAGTTGTCTGAGAGAGCTGTGGCACTTTGGCAGATCCTGTTCTCAGTGTGGGATCACTAAGATGGGTCAGATGAAGCACTCACTGCCTGAGCCTGTTTCTTTCTGCTGCCAGTGAAGTATGTCTAGAGAGTAGCTCAAACAATGAAACCTTTCCAGTGCCTGAGAACACATGAATATCTAGCTGGTGAGCAGGCCCACAGCTCAAAGCATCAGAGCCTGCACTAACTTTGCACACAAAGTTCCTGCTGATGTGAAAAAAGGCAAAGCCAGGACAATGCAAACCAAAAGGACTCCTTTTTTAAATCTTTATTCTCCTTGGCAAAAACTGAGATGTGATTTCCCCAAACACATGTGGTTTCTAGCAGTAAGTCCTTTGCAGCTGGAACATTCCCACTCTTTACAGCCTGGCACAGCTTTGGCATGGAGGGCATACTCTTGGCTTTGCCCTGCAGGATGCCATGCCCAAACCCAAGCAATATCCTATTTTTGACTTGTTGCAAGTCATGCAGCTTCCTTCAACCAGAGGAGTGGAATCACCACACTCTCTGAAATCACACAGCCCTGCCATGAGGGGCTGAATGCTTCCCAGCCCCTCAGTGTAATGACAGTGCTCCTCAGCCTCACCACAGGTGCCTCAGTGCAAGGTTTCTGTTGGCACTTATCACTTTGCCAAAGGCTGGAGGACCTTTTACCTACATGTCTAGGAGAGTCTCACCCTTATGCGAGTGCTCAAGGAAGAGACAAGTATTAGCAGCCGCAGTCTCGCCAGCTGGGAGTAGTAAAATGTGAGAGAGATCATCTTGGTCTGAAAGAAAAGTCAGTCTAAAAACAAATGTGGCCACTTTTTGCATAAAGAGCCTCGAATTCTCACTTTCCAGCTAAATCCCAGGTCCTCTCAGCAGTGATTCTCTAGTTGGGAGAGTGATGTGTGAACACCACAAAACTATTGGCCACAAGGATCCTCTGCCTGCAGGAGCTACAACTTTGCTTGCAAGAGGTGTTTCTTTGGTCTAGAAACACCTGGCTCTCCAAATCTTAATAAAGTGTTTACTCATTTTATGGCCAGCGTTGGGAGCTTTTTTTTTGTGGAGCAGGTAGGGCTGGTGCTGCAGCAGGCCTGGGGAGGTGAGTGGAGAAGCTGGGATGAAGAAGGTAGGTTAGGACTGAAGGGGCAGCCTTGGGGTTGAACCTGGAGACTGATCTCACAAGGCTTGTTCCAATGATGGCAAAGGCATTTCCCAAGGTCTCCAGCTTTCCCTAAAAATGAGTGACCATGTAGGTCTCTGCTGTCAAACTGCCTTAAACTGTCCTACTGCCCTGTTGCTGCAGCTGCACAGCATCATCCAACCATCTTGAACCTGTCACCCAAAACATCTGGGCCAGACCCAGCTCAACTCTGACTTGGATGCCATCTAAAGTGCTGCAGCCCCACCAGCCCTGGAGCATTGAGTGTGCAGGGTTTGGGGACGGGGTTCTTCACTGCTCAGTCCCTTTCACTCAAGGGCAAAGGGCAGGAAGATGTATGTCGGAAACACCATGTGGGCAGCTCTGTCCAAGAGCTCACAAACACAAACCCTTCATCTTTGACTACCACATCACTCCTAATACACAGCCTGGCCACTGTATTTAATTGCCTGGTTTAGGCAGATGTGGCTGGGAAAAAAAAAATCTTGAACCTGTCAGATGCTTTTTCTCCCCCTGAAGCACCAAATAATTCACTCTCCTCTTGGAGCATTTTGCAGCCAAGTCTTTCCTGTGATGATTTTCAAAGGATGAAGAATGAGCACCCTGGTGACATTTCTAGTATCTATAAATATCTCCCCACTACCCTGCCTGCCCAACTGGTGAATTATGCAGGAAGATATCTATAATAAAACAATTGGATCCATTTTGTTGTCAACATTCTCATTCTTCTTTAGCTGGCAAGAGAACAGCCTAGGTTAAGCCTCTGGAAAGAGCAAGCAGTGTCTGAGGAATTACTGAACTTCTCCTTTCCAGTAGGTACAGGGGTGTGTTGGATGGCATCTTTGAGTAGAGTAAGGCCCTAATGTGCTGGAAAAAGGAAGAGGGGGTTTTAAAAGAGAAGCAACGTGAAGTTTAGGACAATTTCTTCTCCAGAATGTAGGAAATCCCACAAATCAGAGCACTGAGAAACTTGTGGTCAAAGAAGCACTGAAAAGATACCAATTATTAATCCAGCAACGTTACCTAGAGTAGGATGTTCTTGCTATACATCTTGGTCCTGCTTTTATGTGTTTAACCCATCAGGGCTCTGTTTATGGAATTAAACCTCCTGCACAGTGAAACACATGGAGAAGTCCATGCACCCACCTTTGCAAAGCCAGGGGAAGGGACTAGTTTACATTCCATACCTGACTGGGATGTTTTAACTTAAATTGGAAGGGATTTCCTTTCACAGCACAACTTTCCCCAGCTAACAGGCCTCTTCTAGCCAGATACTCACTATGTAGGGTAGTCTACAGAATCTGTTACTTCATGTATAGGTTTAGAGGCATTTTAAAATCAAAAGCTCAAAGCAGCACTCTCCCTTGCACTGGATAGTTGCAGATACCTTTTGCTAAGCCATAATTAGCTGCTTCATTACTAATTTTGGGGGTTGTGCCTTCAAGACACTGCCTGGCAATCAAAGCTCTTACCAGAAAGTTTCCCCCCACCTTACCTTCATCCAGATGATGGTCATTCTCCAGAACTGCAAAGACAAGGACTCTGCATCTCTTCATTCCTGCAGGGAGTCAGCTGCCACGTTGCTCAGCCCAGCAGTTACTGTGGATCTCCTGCAGAGCCTGAAGACTTCACCTTCCTGCCCTACTCTGGGTAGAAGGACAATGCACTGTGGAAAGTTGGTACACTGGACTGGCAGAGGCTTAAGCACATTCCCACCAGTGTGTGCTGAAGTCACTTACAAAGGCTGTGGTGTTTTAACCCCAGCAGGCAGCTGAGCACCACACATTCACCCATTCCCTCCCTCCCGCCTTCCTTCCTTCCTGAGGTCAGGGGGAGAGAGTTGGAAGGGTGAAAGCACAGCTGCTCACAGAGTGAGATAAAAGCAGTTTAGTAGGTAAAGCCATAAGGATTATTCAGAGCTGCCCTGAAGAGATGCTGAGGGGGCTGAAAAAACCTCTCTAATGAGGAAAAGCTGGGAGCCCTGGGGAAAACTGAGAGGGGCACTTATCAATGC
>WBNH01002864.1:0-32125 GCA_013401255.1 Urocolius indicus
TTCCTATGCAGCCTGTTCCAATGATTGGCAATTCTTCTGGTAAAGCAGTTTTTCCTGATATCCAAACTAAACCTCCCTCAGCACAACTTGAGGCTATTTCCTCTTGTCTTGTCACTTATTACTTGGGAAATGGTACAGGACATCTTTTGCAAAGGTAGGGCAGGTCTATCCCAGAGGTGCAAAATCCAACACTTGAACCTCAGGACTCGTGTCACCCTCAGTACAGATATTGATTTATTACAAAATTTTCCTTGTTCTGCACTTCTTCAATCAGAAATTTTCCTACAAGCTCTTCATTTTTGTGTCTACAGACTATTTGTCTGACAGTACAAGTTTTTTTAAAGAATGTCTGCCATTAGGCAGATGTTCAGCACTGAAAAAAAATGCCAGCAAAAGGGAAAAACAAAAAAATCAAAGCAAGTTAATTCAAAGTCATGGTGATGATATGAGTGGTTTTGAATATGAAATCATTTAATATAATAGATTATGTCAAGGGTAGTACATTCTCTGCTGCACATATCAAGAAAACCTGTAGGTATACAGACTCAGGTTTTGTGGGCTTCAGTAAGTCAGAAGATTGACTTTAATGATGCATTGTCAGTTGTGTAGGAGGACCCTATTCAGTAATATTTTCAAATCCTATGGAATTCAGTAACTAACTAAAACACATGCTAGGCAGATGCTCTTGTCCTTGCTTAAATGTTCCAAAAACCGTAGTACAAGATTTAGCATAATAGCTGTTGAAAAGTCAAGAACAAAGGCTCACTTGTACTAGCCCTAATTGTTTGGTGCCTGTTAGAAGGAAATCAATTTGTTTACTGTTACCTGCACTTCTCCTGCTAAGTATACTCAGTTAGACTTGCCCTCTGCATGGGAACAAAGCTGAGATGGATACATGCAAAAAGTAGAGCCCCTAAACTGGAAAAATGTTTTTTTCATTCCTTTTCATAATGAAAAGGATGTTGTGGCATCACAGATCTCACATCTTTCAGGGTCAAAGAAAGCTTTGAAACAGGTGCTAAACTTGCTGCTTTCTGACAGTGAAATACAAGAGAAAGCAGACAAAAACTTCATGTTAACATTATTCTTTTGGCTCCTGAATCTCTTTTTGGACATTTCAACAAGTAGCTTTATTATAAAAAGTTCTGGAATTAAGTTCTTTTATTGATCTTCTCCAACTTGAGGAAGCAAGGCTATGCATTAGAAAGCCTGTTACAAAATATTGGAGAACTCTGATAGTGTATCTTGGTTGCTTTACCTCCTACTTTTCAACTCCAAAAATTAGTTATTTAATAGTTCATATGATCACTCAGGAACACATATTAAAATACAGATTTATCCTCTTTGTATTTCCAGTATGTTTTGAAATTTTTCAGGCTTATATATTGCCAAGTTAGCAAAATCAAACCCATTTCAGTTGCTGAAACGACACTGATACACTGATATCTGATACACTGCACTGGTATCAGATAGTAAACACAGAGAAAGATTAATATTAGAGAAAATTAGAGTAAACTTCAGGCTTTACAATTTGAGACAGTCTTCCACTCTGCATTCTTTAACTCCCCCTGGATATGTAGCTGTAAAAAGATATTTACAGTGTGCTTACAGAGTGCTATCCCCAAATTTAAAGACATCTTTAGTACACTTCAAAGGAGTTAGTTTATCAAGTCTGGTAATTTACTGGACCGAGTCCTTCTTTCTATCTTGGATAACATATAGGGGCTTTGCCTTCCTTGCACAGCTCCTCTTAGAAAAAAAGCCTTTGACGCTTACATAATTTTTAACATCAAATTTTCTGATTGTAGTCATCCAAATATCCATTTACTACATTGCAATCATACAGAAAAAGTATACCAAGTTGATTCGTTTCGAATAAGTGGTATGGATTTTTTTTTTCCCTCTACGTATGTTTGATTTTGAACAAAAAAAAATTAACAAATGTTTTCTTATAATATTGAAGAACTGATAGCTCCATTAACCAACAATGTGTTTCACAGACCTAATATCGAAACAAAAATACAGAAGAGGATATTTCCAGTTCAAGAGTAATTGACAAAAAAATTCTTACTAAAAGTTAACACTAGGCCCTACACATTTCTTCATGTTGCACATAGCTTCTATTTTATTCTAATGCTCCAATACATAATAGACTGTTACACTGAACTTTTGCATAAACTAGAAGTAAACTTATATGATGCTAGACAGTTTCCTGCAGAAACGTAATTAATAATAGAAATGGTCGAGCATGTTCAACCAATTCATTCGTTTTCTCTGTATTCTGGAGATCATCACAGACTTTTCTGCAGAAGTATGTAACATAAAGCTAATGAAAAGGTTCTACTCTTGTAACTTTCTGTAGATAACAAAAACAGACACAAAGGAGACACAAAGGGAAAAAAAATACACTGACTCCACTGGGGACTTTATATCAATTATTACTTTTTTTTTTTTTTCATGATAAAAACATAAACATTAAAAAGGCACATAAAGTGGCAGGAAAGAAGGAGAGATAGGCAAACTATGACATTGTTATTATGATTCAACAAATTACTCTTCATCAAACAGAGCAAATAATTACATACGATTGCAAAAGGTTACATACTCTTAGGTTCTCACAAATGCAAAGTGAAATGCTATCCTCAATGTCATTGAAGAACATTTTCTCTTTTTTTGCCTACATACACTACCATTGTTCATTTCTTTCACTCTTGCTACCATGTGAAAACTGCATGACTGGGGTTTTTAGGACATTCATGTATCTGAAAAATTTTCTTTTTTGTTGCCACAATTAATAAACTTTGCAAAGATTTCCATCACCAGGACAACAAACTAGCATGTTCTGTGAAAGCCTGTGTGATGAAAAAATGTGTAAAGAAATCTTCACTCCAGCAAGAAAGGATAGATGAAGCTTGTTCCACAGTTACATATTACATACAACACAAACTTAGAAACACATCTCCTTAGACAAAAGGAACATTTCATGTAGAAAAGCTATAGATTCTTTTCTGGAAGTGAGTTTTACTATAATATCATAGAATCATTATGGTTGAAAAAACTATTGAAGATCATTGAGTCCAACCACTAAATTCACTCTGCCAAACCCATCACTAAACCAAATCATATTGCTCAGCACCTCATCTGTGTGTCTTTTAAATATCTCTAGGGGTGATGACTTCACCACCTCCCTGGGCAGCCTATTCTGATGCTTAACAACCCTCTCAGTGGAAGAGTTCTTCCTAAAATCTAATCTAAACCTCCCCTGGCACAACTTGAGCCCATTTCCTCTTGTCCTATCATTCTTTACTAGTAAGAAGAGATCTATTCCCACCTCACTACAACCCCCTTTCAGGTAATTGTAAAGAATGATCATGTCTTGTCTCAACCTTCTGTTCTCCTGACTAAACATTCTCAGGTCAGAAAATCAGAGAATCACAGAATCTTAAGGGGTAGAAGGAACTTCAAAAGATCATCTAGTCCAACCCTCTTGCGACAGCAGCACCACCTAGATTAGGTCACACAGGAACTTGTCCAGGTGGGATTTTAACGTCTTCTAGGAAAAAAAACCCAACAATCCATCTGGGCAGCCTGCTCCAGTGTCCTGCCACATTCACATTGAAGAAATTTTTCCTCATGTTTCTTTGGAACTTCAGGTGGCCAAAAAGGTTTACGGCAGCTGTTGTGTCAGCAGAAGTATATGGAGAGTTCTGCTGAAGATATACTTGACAATTAAACAAGCATTAACATAACTAAACACTTAAAACAGAGAAGACAGAAAAAAAGAAAAACTACAGAAGGATATTGAGTGACAGTTTATAGCAAAAGGCACTGTTAAGTAGGAATGTAAATACTACACAAATATATGCTTCTAGGAATAATGCAAACAAGTTTATTTCCACAACTATCTTCTCTGCACAAATTCATGTCTTTGTTGCAATTGTAGTTTAATTCTGGGACTCCCATCTAACATAAAAACATAATATCCAAGTTGAATCATGGTTTAAACTCAGTTCTTTTTGACTGGCAGAATATGGACAGAAATTCAAGTGACAATAACATTAATATTTTAATCTCACAGAAGAGTCATATAGGGCTGCTAGACTTCTGTGATCATGCTTCACCATATCACTAGTATTGCTTGAGTTAATTCAATTACAACTCAAGCTAAAAACTCAGTAAAAAACTAGTTCCATAATGAGGACATCTTACTGACATTTTAAGTAACATTGCACAAGTGCAGATTCTTCCAAGAAAAACATATGTCATCAGAGTTGAGTAGGAAATTGTTTTTCTGCCTCGTCAAACTCTTCAACTTCAGCAATGTTCCTATTCTGTGTCATATGAAAACAAAGTTCTTTCAATATTTTCATAAAAAGTAGTTTGAGATGCATGTTTCTCTCACTTTCTCCTCATAGTCAGGTCGTTCAGTACATAGTAGAACCTCCTGGAAAGCAAATCATAGAATCATAGATTTTTTTTTTCAGTCAGAAAAGACCTTTATCATTGAGTCTAAACACTAATCTAACACTGCCAAGCCCACCACTAAACTGTGTCTCTAAGCACTTCATTTATGTGTCTTTTGAATATCTCTAGGGATGGTGACTCCACCATCTCCCTGGGCAGCCCATTCCATGCTTAATAACCCTCTCAGTGAAAAAGTTCTTCCTACTGTCCACTCTAAACCTGCCCTGGCATAACTTGAGCTCATTTCCTCTTGTCCTATCATTAATTACTGGAACAAAGTGACTGACCCACACCTCAGGACAATCTCTTGGCCATCTGGGCACACTGCTCACATTCAGACAGCTGTGGATTAACCCCTCCAGGTCATTTCCCTCTGGGCAGCTTTCCAGCCACTCTGCCCCAAGCCCGTAGCATTGCCTGGGGTTGTTGTGGCCGAAGTGCAGGACCTGGCACTTGGCCTTGTTGAACCTCAAACAATTTGCCTCAGCCCATCCATCCAAGCTGTCTAGGTCCCTCATAAGAGCCTTCCTGCCCTCCAGCAAATCAGCACTCCTGTTGGTATTGTTTGCAAACTTACTGAGGATGCACTCAATCCCCTCAGACAGATCATTGATAAAACTGTTAAATAAAACAGATCTCAACACTGAGCCTTGGGGAACCAAGGTCTCTTATGGTCATATGAGAGAATCACCTAATCACAGAGCTTACAATGAATCTCTGGAGATAATTTAGTTCACGTCCTCTGTTCAAGCAACTTAGGAAGTTGCCCAGGAGAGTGTCCAGTCAGGTTCTGGATATATAGAATCATTGAATCATAGAATCATTTCAGCTGGAAGAGATCTTTGAGATCATCAAGTCCAGCAACAGAAGGAGACTGCACTACACCTCTGGGAAAATCCATCCAGTGTCTGACCACCATTTCAGTAAAATAAAAATAAAGTTCTGAAGTTTCAGGTGTTTTATTATATGCCCATAGCTTCATGTTATGTCACTGGGCACTACTGAGAAAAATCTGGTACCATCGTTAATAGCCCCTCAAGAGGCATTTATATTCATAGATAACATTATACCAAGACTTCTCCAGGTGAAATAATCTCAGCTCTCAACCTACTCCTGTATGTTTTATGCTCTGTTTCCTTAATCATTATACTTTGCTGCATTCATCAAGATCTGACATGAGATTTTTTTTTTTTGTAGCAGGGAGCCCAGCACTCCAGATATGTTTTCCCTAGGGCAGAGTAGGGGTAAAGGATTACTTTCCTTGACAAATTGTCAGTGAAGTGATGTCCTTGGCCTTTTTTTGTTGCAAGGACACACTGCTGACTGTCTTGAGCTTGCTGTCTACTGTGATTCCAGGTGCTTTTCTGTCCCACACTTTACAAGAGGTTACCAAGTGGTAGCCTCCAGTGCGTACTTTGAGATATCTGATGTTTTCACTGTATATTGTCATCAGGTCTCATGATCCATCCAGCAGCAGACCTGCATTTTCCACAAGAAAATGGGGTTTGCTTTCCTAACCCCATCCCTGCATGCTTGGAGACTATCTCTGTATTTGATCTGGGTCACTTGGTCCTGCCTTCACCTCTTTTATGCTTGTTTTTAATATCTGAGCTTTATCAGGAGTTCTTTCCTCATCCTTGAAGGCCTCATTCAGCATCTACTTGACTGTCCGTTTGTTGGCATCCACTGCTCTTGGGCTTGGAGATAGTGAACCTTGGAAATCAAACAGCTCTCCCACATGTATTTTCTCTCCAGGGCTGTATCCCATTCCCAGAAGATCCCTTAAGAGGCCAAATCCTGCTCTCTGGGAGCCTGGGGCAATGATCCTACTGCTTGTCTTTCCCCTCCTCTCATGATCCTGAATTTTACCCATCTCAGAGTCTCTGCAGCCAAGACTGTCACCATTGTTCAATTCCTCTACACATCTTCCTTGTTTGTTAATATCAGGTCCAGCTGAGAGCCTCTCCTTGCTGGTGTCTTGACCACCAAAGCACTCCAGAAACCTCCTAGGTTGCCTGTGCCTTTCTGTGATGTCTTTCCAGCAGCCATCAAGGTGGTTCAAGTCCCCCATGAGGACTAGGACCTGTGAATATGAGACTTCTCCCAGTTTATGAACTACCTCTTCCTGATGAGAACATCTGAAGCAGGCCCCTACCTCAACATTGCTGATATTGACCTACTCACAAACACCAACCCATAAGCTCTCAGCTGGCTCATTGTCTTGCACTGTGTAGAGCTCCTTGCTTTCCAGACACTCTCTTTGATGAAATGCAATAGCCTCTCTTATCTTCCTGGCCTGCTCTTCTTCCAAAGCCAGTATCCACCTATTGCTACACTCCAGTCATGCAATATCAGGCTTTCTCTCACCTCCTGTATTGTCTAAAGTTTTCACTAAAGTTTTGGCTGTTGCTGGGGCATGTCTTTCTCAATTTCTCTTTTTAAACAGATTTTTACCTACAACTAATTACTTGCAAGGTAGATATGACAAAACTCACTCTTCACCTACATAGACAAGTTACTGGCTGGTACTTCTTCAAATCAAATATAAAATAGAATAGCACAGTGCATGCTGAGAGAAGAGCAAGGAAGTGATTTTTCATTAACCTGAAATCCAACTCTGTATCCAGGGTAATATTTACTGAATGACTCACCAGATCTCTCCTACATTTGTACAAAAAGTTCCAATTTTCTGAAAGAATTATTTTCTTCTAATGCCAGATATATATGTTACAGGACCTTGAACAAACAAACTGGTATAGCCAATGTCTACAGTAATGAAAAGGAAGTGTTACAATGCAGGACTTGCTCTGTTGGAGAGTAAGTGAATGAATTTTGAACTTGTATGGAGAAATATGGAGAAGAATCAAGGAAGGAGAGGTATCGTCTCCCTGGCTGCAAGATGTTGCGTACAGCAACAGAAACTATAGCAAGACTCACTAGAGATAATTATTCAGCAATATTCCCTGAAGTAGTAATTTCTACTAAAAAATAAAAAAAAAACCACCTTTTTTTTTTAGCAAAATTCCATAAGGAATAATGAGCTATAGTGCTCATTACATTCAATTTTCTAGGAAAGGCAAACGATTATGATAACTTTCTTGATCTGTCATACCGTGGTCCAAACAGCACACTGCTTTGTAGTTCTGATATACTGAGTTTGGTATTAAAAACCGCAAAGATCTATTCAGATTAGAATGCATTGTAGGAGCTGATCATGCAGAAGTATAACTGGGAAAGAAACAGTGATACAGTGAGTGCTTCACTATATGTTAGTATGATGGATAAATCTAGACACTTTCCATATGACAGCAGAAATAACATTGCAGGGTCACTGCAAAACTGCAGCTTTCATCACTGTCCAGACAAGACTGAATGCAATGAATTGGACTAGCATACACATTTGAAGGCATCAATTAACCCTCATCCCTACCGTGCTACGCTGCAGTTGTTAGAGGCCAAAACAGGGAAGGGAAAGAAAGAAAAAGTAGGAAATATGGTGAATCAGTGCTTGAGTTTTCCGCAGCATGGGAATGACAGCATTTTATCAGTGCAGTCTGATTCGTGATGGAGATTTGTTCCCTTCCAGTGTATCTTCAGTATGTTTGAACATTTCCTAGTTATTCACACCCAGCAAAGTCATGGGACAGAAGAGAATGGATGTAATAGAGAGATACCCTGGGAGGAAAATATTATGCTACTGATATGCACGCATATAGCTAAGAAAGGAGTGTATGAGAGCAGAGACCCATGCACCCTCTAGTGAAAAACAGGTTCAGCTTTTATGTGTCACACTAAATGACTCTGCTCCATATGACTCCAAATAATATTAGTGCTCTGATATATCAGTGTAATAAAATTTATCATCATTTAGCTTAGAATACTTTAACATTTTACATTAGATTGCACAAATGCTTTTATAGCTCTTAGCATCTTGTAGCAAAAGTACTGTGACTTTTAAAGACCATTTACAGTTATTTTCAGTTAAAATAACATTTTCATTTACAGCTAATCTCATTTGATTCTTTAAGGTCGCATAAGAAATGTAATAACCCATCTTCTTAGCCAATCATGTGTATATCACACTTTTTTTTTGTTTCTAACTTGTATTTTGCTTCTGAAGTCCCTCCAACCTAGAATGAATCAGCCTGCCCCTGCTGGAAATCTGCACGATACCTCTCTGCTACAAATCAGTGTGCTGATAGACTGAACTCTAAAACAACATTAACAGATGACTCACCTCACCTATCAGTCATTCTTAAAATTCAAAAGTGAATAGATGAAGCTTTTTATTGGAAATGTATGCTTGACCTCCCATTTCATCTAAATTCATATTTTACATTATTTCTATTTTTGTCATGATTAAGCTACTAATATTTTCTTAGATATTTTGGCTAGCCTGTGACAGTCAAATTATTATATAAAATCACTCATATTAAGAGTTATTATTGTTTGTTTATAAAAGCCAAATCGTTCACCTGCATTCATATTTTGAATGCGTTTATGACACAGGAGTATTCACAATATTCCCTTACCACTAGGTGATTATGCTGTTTCTTCTGCATACATACCCATCTTTTGATTTTTTTCATGGAGAACAGTCTGTTCTGTTCTAAAACTGTTACAGTATACAAGCATCTTTCACTGTCATTTGTCTATGTGATGAACACTGCTCTTTTTGTGCAACAAAAACACACAAACTTGCATTTCCTGAGCCTGATTTAAATAATATATGTGCATGTGTACATATATTCCATTTTTGTGCTTTATTCCTTGTCTCCTCTAAAAATCAATGACATCCCTTCTTGTTAGATTATTCTTCACAGTTCCCATAGTAAATATTCTTGTGGGAGTAAGCCTTATACACCCAAAATTATTTTGTCACTTATCAGTGAATCCTTAAAATTAGCAAAATTGCACCTTACTGACACTGTTTGAAATTTCTGACATTCCAGACAATATTTTCTTTTCACTCTTATCTTTTGTGAAAAGTTTCTCTCTTTACAATTTCACTCTTTCACAGTCATCCAATTTATGACTTTATTATTTTACACAAATTATTCATGCTTGCCCTTTGCTTTATTTCAAACTAACTCCTGCAAAACTGTTTCTCGTAAGAAAATGGGACACCATAATCTTTCTTTTCTTTCCTACACAGCATTGTTATTTCATTATACTCTGAATCTTCCTTTCACCTTCTCTACACAGAAAAAATATTTTAAAATTATAATTGAATTTGTTTAGGCTAATCTTCTTGTTAATTTTCTTTAACACTTTCTATGTATTTTTCAGTTATTCATTTGTTCTACAACCTTGCATTCTCATACTTCTACCATCTAAATTGTAACATAGTACTCCTAAAAGCATCTGTAAGTGCTATATTGGAAATTTTGCACTATAATAAATAATTATGGGTTTAGATTCATTGGTATATTAGTGTTATTTGGGAGATTTTCACTAAAAAGACATAAAATATGATGAATTTTCTTTTTTCAGATTTTCTTGAGAAGCAAAACCAGTAATGGTTATTGATTTTTAAGTTAAAACAATTATTCTCTATAGATATAAGATTCCAAGAAAAGCTAATCATTCCATCCTGAGTAAAAACCTACATCTAAGTATTTTCTTTATGCATAACTTTTTTTCCATTCATTCTTGAAAGTACAAATTTGGTAGATCACTGCAATCTCAGTTCTTTAATTTCATGTCACTTCAATCTCTTTCAGATCCTCTTGTCTTTCAGCATTTGTCTAACTGTGTGTACTTTTATTACTTTTAATGTGCTCTATAATCCTAGCAGCTATATCTTAATATAGGAAAAAAATCTAGAACTAAACCAGAGTTGTTCCTGTAACTGTCATTGCTGGCTTTTCTATAATGCCTGTCATTGACAAGATAAAAGTTTAAAGTTTTGAAGAACTAGGAAAAAAACACCTACCATTAACAAGGCCAAATTCCAAGTCCTCTGCTTGGACCGCAACAATCCCAGGCAACACTACAGGCTTGGGACAGAGTGGCTGGAAAACTGCCTGGAGGAAAAAGACCTGGTGGTGTTAACATACAGGGGAATGAACATGAGCCAGCATTGTGCCCAAGTGGCCAAGAGATCAATATTTTTAAAGTATTTTTTTAGTATTCTATCTTCACAGGAGTCATAAACCACATTAAAATTGTAGACTGGCTCACTGGGCTTGCATTGGAACTCAAGCACCAAACAGTCCTGGAGAGTCTGCTGGCCTGCCAAATTCCCAGCAGAAGTTTTGACAGTGTTATCACGTCCTTTGCAAGTTTTTAACACGCTCTTGCTGCCTTTTTCCAAGTTATTTCACTAGAAATTTTTTTCTTACTCCACTCTAAACATTCATTTCCTGGTGTTGGCCACCATAAGAAGAGAAACATGTTGATTGAATTATTTTAACTAATGCCCCAATCCTTCTCTTAGATTATCATGTTATTATTTAGAATTATTAGAGCATTCTAAGTAGTTCAGTAAAGAAATACTGAAGGAAAACATACTTTAATAGTTAGCATCACTTCAGGCGAATTACAGTGCCTTAGGAAAGTTTCAGACACTTCAATTTAAGAAGTGTACTGTTGTGAAGATGAAGTCCACAGAAGTTTATAACTTTATATGTAATCCCTTGACACTAACTACATAATTTAATAAGCACTCCAACATTAATGAGTGGGAACAAAATGGCATTTTACAGAATAACTGTGCCAGCCTACTGATCTGTCGCAGTTTTTCTATAAATTCCCATGAAGCTCACAAAAAAAATAAACTAAATTCACACAGAAAATAATAGCCATGTTAAAACAATAATATGAAACTAGATCAAATACAAAAGCCCCAGTGTGCTCAACATTTACTTTACATCTAAGCATAAAAGCTTGCTTGGTATCATTCTGCGATTTGAGGCCTCTCATAATGAGGTGCATCTTCAGCTAACACCACAAGAAGCAAGTTGGAGCCTGTTTTCACTTTCAATTTCAAGATTTTGAAGTTTAAGATTTGGCATGGGTACACAACACTTATTTAACTTAAAATATTTGCTTTTGATGTCCCTGTGTTGCTCCTCCACTCATACAGAGAATAATGAGGTTGCCTCACATTTTCAGTGTTAAGATATTTCTAAATGAATAATCAGTAAATGTATTACTTGTTACATTTGTGACTGGAAAAAACCCAAACTTTACAGTGATAATTTGCAATTTACTGTGACTGATAAAAGCTAATCTGTGCAAGACAAAAACAAATCATAGTGATACTATTTTATAATGACTACTGTTTTGTTGGTATTCTTGGCTATTTGGAAAGGAATGTGAAAAGTGATTTATTGAGGCTGACATCAGCTGGTGGAATGGATGGACTGTATTGCCCTATTACTCTCTGAGGAACACAGAACCACAGACACATGCCTGATCAGCTGCAAAACTAGTCTTTTGGTCTGGCTACCACCTTTTCTATAAAAGCAGCACACAGAGCCTTCCACTCCAGTTATTAGAAAGTCCCATGTGAAAAAAAAAAAAACCAAAACCACCAAACCAAACCAAACTAAACCAAACTAAACCAAACCAAACCAAACCAATCCGCCCCCAAACCCTAAAACATCAAAACCAAAGCCAAGAAACAGCAATATCAAACCTAAGAATGCTCTCATAGAAAGTTTATATATAGACATCTCAAGTTCAGCTCTAAACCCATGTTAGTTTTTTCTTGCAGGTAAGAATTCTCTCCCCATTCAAATAGCATATAACTAAGTGTTCACTTTTAATTCCTACACCATTGGCATATGCTGCACATGAGGCTATGCAGAATAATCTGCCCACAAACCAATTTTAAATGATTTCTGGTATAAGTGATGAGGCCATTACATATCCTTCTTTCAACATACTCTCAACAATCTGTGTTTAAGTACATTTTCCAGAATTGTCCTTGTGCTAGTAAGATAGCATCAGCACACAATTTGATTTATTACACATTGGCATCATGGAGATCTAGAAAATATCCTACAAAAGACAGGTTTGAAAACTTGAAAGCCCAACTCACGGTCATGCTTTTGTTATCAGTGATAACATATACTGTCTCCTATAGAAAGTTTCTGAATGACAAGACAGGACTGGATTTTGAACAGTAAAATATTACTCAGAGCTCAAAAGCTGAGAGACGTTATGAAAAATAAGCTCCTTAGGAAAACAGGAGGTGGCTATATCTGTTTCTTTATGCAAATGATATTTAACGTTTGGCAAGTTTATTTCACGTGCTGCTTATTCCACTTCTGTATCTGCCCTGTCATTGGCTTGAGCTGATTTCTTGCCATAAAGAGATTTTCTCTATGTCTTTGCAAGAAAGAAACTTCAGAAAGCATACAATAACTGGGCAAAACATTATACAGATATAAGTTTCAAAACCTGGTGGAAAGTTTCTTCTGTAATCTCTTCTTGATGGGATACCATGGTACATGAATCAATGACAGTAATTTGGGTCCCTCTTCTCTACAGGAGCTACATCTTGTACCAGTTCTCTGCTCTTTACCAGCACACCGTTACTGGGTGTTGTGACAAGATTGTTAAATATCTGCTACATTCTGCTGGGTAATAACAATTTAACAACCACAAATGCATCATTAGAAGCTGATTAAATCCATAGCCTTCCACTTGGCCTCATGTTCCTTGAGGAAGTTACTTAACAAAGCACAATTAAATCTTATTGTTATGGTAAGAAAAGTGACTGATCATTCACTTTTTTACCTATCATTTAAGGGTTCAGGTTTTTTAAACATCTCCCTCTACATATCTACTCGAGTTAGAGGATACTGTAGCTAAGTCTATTGGCTGGCATTAGGTTTTTACAGCTATATGACATTGTTAAGATGTGAATGTGAAGAATTAATGAAAACAAGATTTCAGACAGGTTTGACATGGACAATAGGCTAAGAATACGATTTCTGCATATTCCCATATATAGACCAACGTTAAGACTATGTATGTCTCAAGACTGGAGCAGTCAAAATACATTAAATAACCACTAACACCAATTAATTCTTGCCAACCAAGTACTTAAAGCTCTTTGTATGCATCTTTATAAGGTTTCCTTCATTCATGTCCCTTTTACTGTTTCCTCAGTTTTTATTAATTATCACTTCTATAATTTTGGGTTTTAATCCTTAAGTCTTAACATTTTCAGCAAGTATGTACCTGCAAATTACATGCAAAAACTAAATGTTTTATTTATGCTTTTTTACTCCAAATATTTCTTTTTGTTCTTGCAAGGCATCTATTAAAGTAAAAAATAGAACTCAAGTATGGAATTTTTGGTGCAACTATTATAACACATGTTTCTTCAAAATAGATGAGTTTCAAGGACTTTCATCAAATGGTACTGAACTTCATCATCTTTATTAAATGTGTTTTAGCAGGTGCAGTGACAGATTGATTTCATTTTTGTTTAGTAGATCCAGCACAATTGCTCTTAAACACAGTGACAAGCACTACACTTACAATTTTAATTAATTTATTCATTCATTAGATTACAGAATTTAAAATGGGATCCGATTTTCAATTAAAAATATGACTGCTTACTAAAGCATTACAAATAGCCACTTCAACCAGATATTGAAAGGTAGAGGCCACAATTATTTTTCTAACACAAGCAATTGCATAAATTAAAATAATATATCACACAGCAGGGTTTGTATCTGCACAAACAATTTAATAATCTAGCAAATGTAGTAAAAAAAAAAATCTCAAAACTGTTTTCACAAAACAGTAAATGGAGAACTGTTTCATGTTTTGAGTAACCAGTAGTAAAGTACTTGCTCAATGTCTCCTAAAGATAACTTGTAGAAACAGCATATGAAGTAACCTATTGAACAGTGGTTTACTTGTAAGGCATGAATGCTGCGTCTTGATCAAGAAATCTATCTTCTTCTTTCTAACAAGTACCTCACCTTGCAGTTCAAATACAGAAGACCCACTAATCTGCCTGAAGGCCAAGGGAAGTCAGACTTGAATACTCAGGATTGAGTGCAAAGGGCATCCATCCCCACCCCCACTCATGAATTTAGGCAAAGCTGCTGCTCAGTTTTCTATCATGCTCTGAGTCATGCATTAAAAAGAAACAGCAAACAGTTGCTGCAAAGCAATGAATAGAGGCTAAAGCAGAGAGATTATCTATTTTCATTTTCACTGAGAACAGATTTTCTTTGCCAAATGCTAGTAGAAGACAAAGCAAGGTGCAGGTCCTTGGCTTCTGCACAGCATGAACTGAAAAGAACTGTTGTATGTCTTCACAGTAAATGCCTTAATTGTTTGCAGCTCTGCCAAGACAGGAAGTATTTCTAACAATTCATTTTCTAAATGTGTGTTTTCCTGAGGTCTCATATATTTGCAATTGCATCGCTTCAGGAATGGAAAATACTTGCAGCAAAGCACACTATCTCTTATGAAGGCAACCCAGAGCTTGTGAGAGATAAAACAGTGTGAATGTATTGCTTATCATGATGCCCTTAGACTCCACTGTGGAGAACAGATGTTTTTTTCTCTTAGCACAAAGACAGTATATTCTGTCCCTTCCACAAAATAATAACATCTACAAAATAATACATCTGAGCATACATAGGTCACAGAACCTTAGAATCACAGAATGGTAAGGATTGGAAGGGACTTCTATTGATCCTGTAGTCCAACTCCTCTGCTAAAGTACCTCCATCTCGATTAGGTTACACAAGAATGTGTCCACGTGGGTTTTGAGAACCTCCAGGAATCTCCACAGACTTCCTTGACAGTTTGTGCCAGGGCTCCCCACTTCACCCTCAAAGCTGAAATCACACTGTTTTTAAGATTATTTTTATTTATTTAGGTATTTATTTATTTGTTTTATTCTTTATTGCTCCTCATATTATGGTGTGATATTACAAATGGTATTTACTACCCTTATCATTCTATGATTCATGACCATCAAGATGACACTGAAATTTGCTTCTCTTCAATTATGAAAGCTACAGATACAATATTTTTTTTTTTTAAAGTGCTTATCCTTAAAAAAATCTTAGTCTCAGTTGTAGACTAGCTTTTATTCTGATATACATAGAACTGTGGATATAATGAAGGGTAGCTCAGAATACTACATACAGTACTGTGAAGAAAGGTGTTCAAAGCAGTTATAAAATAGAGTGGCACAAAATCCTGAAATAACTGAGCACAGTTCAAGGCAGCTGGACTCTCAATAAGCTGGAACAGAGCCAACTGGATATTGAAAAGAAAATTACTATAATGGACAAATGGTGTCAATGGAAAAAGACCTCTCTCCAAAGTGCTACAGCACCTGTTCATGATTCCTGCTTCATTGGCAAAGAGGAAGGATTTCACATTACCCAATATTTGCATGAATTCTGCAGAGTTGGGGCTTTTTTTTTTTTTTTTTTAACATCCTCTGTTGAAATAGCTCCGAAGAAGCTATACTTTCTTCTTCTTCAGTCTATTCCAGCAGGAGATCCATAGTATATATTTGGCCACATTCACATGGCTATGGCAACAATTGAATTTAGCTTGCGTTTCTCTCTTCAAATAAGTGAGTATTAGCAACTGATGCAACTCTGATCCACTTAATATAGTTTGGTTATCTGAATTTCCTTTACTGTTACTTACAACAGAAAATTGAGGAGGGTTGTTCAACTGATTTTTAGAATTAACCATTTCTTTCTCAGAGAGGTATGAACTTACTATTTGTTGGCTCTCAATGAATGTGTCACTGCACATGGATTTGTGGAAGTTCCTCTTGCTTTTTTCAAAGATGCAGAGGGAAAACTGGACTACCAGTTTGCAGACTTGAAAAAGAAAAACTAACCAAAGTTTATGTTCCTCTGACATACACTCTTCCTGAAGAAAGTTTTCTATGATAGTATTCTGACTGCATTCAAAGGATGTGAAAGATGCTCTCTTAGAATCATAGCTAAATTTTCTTTAGCAACATTCTTAAGGGGGTTTCTGTATCTGTACATATATATGCTGTAATTCTAGTGGGAACAGTATCTGGGCATAGAGGTAATTGAATGCAGAAGTTAGCTCTTAATGATTATTGTTATCGAATCGGCTTATGTGCAGGAAATTCCTAGCAGAAAGGTCTTCCTTTATGTGCTGTACTTCACATTTCTGATAGTCAGTCTTAACTAGCTTATTCAGCTGACAATCCATAAACACAGGATTTTATAAAATGTTCAAATTTCACAAAATAGTATTATTGGAACATGATGGATCAACATACATGAACAGCATGTGCATAGTCCATATATTCATTATATTAAACATCACGGAACATGACGGATCAACATAGATGAACAGCATGTGAGTAGTCCATATACTCATTATAATAAATGAGAAAATTTGATTTGTAACAATATAGATTATTCACTCATTGACCAATGTATGTCCCATTTGAAGTCATCTTTCATTTCTACATTCTCTTTTCCTTTTCCTACCTGTACAGCTTAAGTACTTATACATAATTATTATATATTTTCCTGCTATTATTGTTTCACCATTCATACTTGAATTATGTTTAAAATTACAGTGTGTTGTATGGATCTTTGATTGTCTACATGTTAGAAATGAGGAATAGAGAGACAAAAATGGATACTGTACTCTTAAAAGAAAATATGTAGCAAAGACTTCTGCAATTTGGATAGAAATTTAGGGGACAAGAAGTATGTATTTATACAGTAATTCAGTATGCATATTCTACCTCTTGCCTATGTTGTCAAGAAAATATTTAGAAATGTGAAAACTAAATTCATATAATGAGGATAATAATGTTTTCATACATTGAAATAATTTTGTTTTCAATAGAAAACACAAAATGAAATTAGTCTTGCCTAATGGATCCATTTCTGAAAGCAGCAGCATCAAAACTGAGTAAAAACTCAAAATCAACCAAGTCTTCTGCCTTCATGGAACATTAAACTGAGACAAATGAACACTACTTCACAGTTAACAAATTGTTATCAAGTATTTAGTCATTACTAAAAATCTATTAGTAAATTTATGAAAGATCTGAGGGCTATTTTGGTTAGAATTACAGAAGATACATTAATGTAGTTAATATTATTTGAATTCATTACTCTGTACATCTATCTGTATTTCAGCTTAGCAATCTCATTGTGTATAAACCATCAGCAAAAATAAACTTTCTACATATAGACATAGAGCAAAAGGAAATTGAAGATCCCAGGTTCACCATCTCCAAGCTGATCAAGAACAGTGGATGCCAACAAAGGGGCAGTCAAGTAGATATTGTGTGAGGCCTTTAGGGATGAGAAAAAAAACAAAACCCAGATATAATAAGGAAGCATAAAGAGGCAGGAGTATGTTGGCAACTGACATAATATGATTTGGGGAAAAAGAAGGGGAAAAAAGCAGTAACGAGTTTAATGAAATTCCATGCCTCTCCATCCTACAAATTGCCTTAAAATAGATCACATCTTTCAAGTTACTCTATACAAAATCACATACTGAGTCATTTTTGTGAAGAAACTTTGGATCAGATTTCAGTTCAGGAGCAGTTCATATTCGGCATTTATATTCATAACTTGAATTGTGGGTATGATGGCTACAAAGTATGTTACAATTCCTTATGGGAAATGTTAAATCTTCAATATCTTTAAAGTTGTTACTTTTATTTTACTGTAAAAGAATGTTCTAAGTATATGTTGCTTCCTACTAACATAGACGTGGAGATCTGTCTGATTTTTGCATATGCATGAAAATAGAATCACAGAATCACAGAATCTTAAGGGTTAGAAGGGACCTTGAAAGATCGTCTAGTCCAACCATCCTGCCAGAGCAGGACCACCTAGAGTAGTTCACACAGGAATTCCTCCAGGCAGGTTTTGAATGTCTCCAGAGAAGGAAACTCAACAACCCATCTGGGCAGCCTGTTCCAGTGCTCTGTTACAGTGAAGAAGTTTTCCCTCATATTTCTTTGGAACTTCTTATGTTCCAGCTTGTACCCATTGCCTCTTGTCGTATCATTGGACACCACTGAGAACAGCCTGGCTCCATCCTGCTGACACCCGTCTTTATGTATTTATAAACATTAATGAGGTCACCCCTTCGTCTACTCTGAACAAAGTAACCATGTTCTTTAAGAACCCAGAAGGATACTTTTTCAATATAGAACAAGTTGTTACAATAGACACTGAAGGCTTCTAAAGGCAAGGCTTCTAAAATGGAAGCAAGACTTCTTTTTCTTATTATTTTAATTTTCTCGAGGAAGGGATTGAAAGAAATGAAAAATTAATTTGTGCAGCATGATAAGGCAACTCAAATGTAAGAATTCCAGTCAGGCCTTGCAGACCAGATGGCTTTTAATTTTCTGGCAATGATGTTAATTGGAAGTCAGGATGTAAACTTCTTTTTTAATCAACTTTAGGCAACTGAGGATTTTTCCTAATCATATAAACAGCTGCACACTGGAAGCATCTCAGCATCAGTATTGCATTATATGGACACATTAGCCAGGACAAATAAAACTATAAACAACAATAATCTTAAGTAAAGTTGTATACTGCTGGTAGCTACTTTAAGGACATTAAAAAATGGAGGTTTGGGGTTTTATCTTATTTCTTCCCCTTTCATTTCTTCAATCAAATTTCTAAAAATAATTTTAAAAAATCTTGACATTCATTTAGTCATGAAAAAGTTTTCTCCTGGTATGTCATAAAACATTAAAAGCCTCAGTTTCCTGTTACAAAACAAGTAGGTAAGAATTTTATAACTTTCTTTTTTTGGCACATATTTACAGAACATATAGAATTGAAATTGCATTACCAAGTCAGTGGTTTCTGCTTTTCAAATCTTGCAGTTAAAATTATATATGAAATCAAAGCAAAGCAAAACTAGAAGTGTATTTCAAAAGCTAGAAGTAGATTTTCACATTCATCGTAACAGTCATCATTCCAGAGGTTATTAATTGAAAGAAAGAAATTGAATAACTAGTATATAGCTTTTCTTTACACCCCTTTTTCTACTAGAAAGCCTGGAAGAACAGGAAAATATTCTAGATTACCTATTTGGATTACCTTCTTTGATAAACTTTACACGTTATCACAGTAATGAACATAATATGGGACAAATACTTGTTATATGAGTTATATGAATATTCAAATTTCCCTTGGGTTATTTTGACACAGGCCTGATTTTTTTGTCTCCTAGTTTGTTATTTTATATACTTATTAAAAAAACACAAAGAACTGCATCAGTCCAAAAATAATTAGTAAATATACACAATATAAGGAAACTGATGTTTCTGTAAGCGTAAGCAAATACATACCATATTTCCTCCACCTAGACCATTTTTAATGGACTTTATCTTATGGAAAACATTAAAAATATGCCTGAAGGAGCATTCAGAATGAAAATTTAAAATCCATATATATTTTGCTTCTTGAAAAAAGAAACATGAGGACAGTATCATTAAACACTACATTAGCATATTTTCTTTCTCCACTACAAACATTTCAGTATTTCCAATTTACTTTTACAGTGGCATTGTCTACAATTTTGCCAAAAAATCAAGTTTTTTCAAAAAAAGACCTCAAAATAAGTACCATGTTGCACGTATGTCTGGATCTGTGCACATCCTTTCTCTACTCCTTCTCTATCTTATAATTTTAAAAATTCCTGAGTAGTTCATGAAGTTCAGTAGATGTCGGTGTCTATTGAAATAAATTTCAAACACATACCAGACTGCAAAAGCATTTTGCTCTACATGGCACCCATGAGGCTGGATATGAAATATGCCAGATCTTTCTTTAAGCCAGTAAAACAAAGATGAAGACAAACTAGAGAGACTCCAGGAGAGGAAGGGCCACCAGTGTGGTTAGGAGCTAAAGCAAATGACATTCAAAGGAGATACTGACATAGATGGTCTGCTGTGGTCTGGAGAAGAGAAGCCTCATCCATAGGGGGAACAAATTTCAGTCTTCTAGACCTAGAGGGTGGTTTTAGAGAAGGTAGAGACAGACTCTTCTCAGAGGTGCACAGTGAAAGATAAAGAGGCAGTTATCACAAATTGCACCAAGAGATAACTTCCTGGACAAAGGGGAAAAATTCTTCCCATGACGACAGTCCAGCACTGGCAAGGGCTGTGCATGAAGGCTGGGCAATGTCCAATGTTAGACCTTCAGAACACATTGAGAAATCCAAGCAAGGAATGCATACTAACCCCTCAGATGTCAGTGCTAGGACCAGTACTGTTCAATATATTCACTAAGGACTTTGCTGAGGGAACAGAGCGTACTGTCTGCAAGTTTGCTGACCATACTGAACTAGGGGAGTGGCTGACACTCCAGAAGGCTGTGCTGCCATTCAGTGAGACCTAGACAGGCTGGACAGTTGGGTGGGGAGAAATCTAATGAAATTCAACAAGGGCAAGTGTAGAGTCTTGCATCTGGAAGAGAATAACCCCATGTACCAGTACAGGTTGGGGAATGAGCTCTTAGAGAGTAGTGGAGGAGGGGACAGCAGGACGAGCATGAGCCAGCAACGTGCCTCATGGCCAAGAAGGCCAATGGCATCCTGGGGTGTATTAGAAGGTTGACACTTAGTAGGTCGAGAAAGGTTTTCCTCCCCCTCTACTCTGCCCTTGTGAGACCACATCTGGAATATTGTGTTCAGTTCTGGACNACAGGCTGCCCAGATGGGTTGTTGAGTTTCCTTCTCTGGAGACATTCAAAACCCACCTGGAGGAGTTCCTGTGTGACCTACTCTAGGTGGTCCTGCTCTGGCAGGGTGGTTGGACTAGACGATCTTTCTAGGTCCCTTCCTGCCCTTGAGATTCTGTGATTCTATGTGATTCTGTGATTTCTGATTTCAGATTTTTCTGAAAATCTTAAACAAGCTCTTGCATAAATGTACATATTTTAATTTCTAATCTCAAACCAAACTGTAAAATGTAAGGATATTTTCATTTGGTACAAGCAAGCTTTGCATGTCATTTTATTTCAAACCATTCATTATTATTTACCAATGAATTGTAACAGCTACCCCTCCAAGGCCAGTCTGAAGGTTAGACTTTAAAAGTGTTCTACATCCTATGTAATCTGATTTCCATGTTTCAGAATGGTCTCTGGATTTTCTCACTGTAGATAGAAAAACCTGAAGTCAACTACCCTAATTATCAGAGAAGTTGATAACTACTTCTTGATCTGAACCCCATGGATCAGCTCAATTATTATTTAAATGCTACTCTTGAGAAGTCCTGTTTTGCAGCTGTTTTAGAGGAAAATATTTCTCTGAAGATTTTTGTTATTAAGTTATTAGCACTAGAAGAGAGTTATGCACTGTTACTCTAGAAAAGAACTTTCATGACTAAATAATGAACTGGTACTTAACATTTCTTCCATCTCTCTGAAAGATTCAAATATTTGGGGTCATTAAACTGAACAATAGAAGAGCTTTTAGCTAGGTTTTTGGTGAGGTCATTATCACAGTCTTCAGCCACTTCTATGTGATTCTCTGCCAGACTGTTGAAAAATCATGTTAAAAGTACAATGTAGCAGCTCATGGTGGCCCATGTTTATCGGTGCATGCATTTGGACAAGCAGTTATGCAAAAGGGCTGAAATCTGTTTGGTAATCATCAATGACTGGGTCAGTGTAATAGACAACATGCAGGATTGTGTCCACATAGTTCACATTAAAATTTTAATATTTTATTATGTCTCTGTTCCATAACATCCTTGACATTTTTTCTAGTTTTCTGGAATTATTTTAGGTTCCTTTTTCTTGGAAAGTTAGAGCCATGATCACAGGATCTTGAAGTGTTGTTCATATTGATGTTTAGAGTCAATTTAATTTTATTTGTGAGTAGATGCTTCAGTTACTTGTCCTGTCATCAATTCTAATTGTCATTTTTTGCAATTCACTTCATATAGCTTTTCTTTGCAAACAGATTAGAAAAAGATAACTTGAACGTAGACATTTGTTAGCAATTCTGCATTCAGTGTTCATAGTGCAATTAACTATCAATTAGATTGCATCAAATTTCCTTCTTTTTGTCAGCACAAATCAGGTCTTCTGTGCTGTGATCCTACATAGTATGGTATTATAATGAGAATATTAATCTAGCCAAAGGACAATATCAAATACACTGACTGTATCTTGCTAATGCAGGTCTGTGACAATAACAGAATTACATTTTATAACACTTCTACGTGTGTATACAGAAGTCTTTCATAGTAATGCTTAATAGCAATAGTTAAAATTAGTATATTCTTTGATAATCTCTTTCCTATGTCATTGATTTTTACCATCACCAGTTTTCTGCATCAAGCTGTACTCTGTACAGCATTCATGACTCAGATTAAATGTTGTTTGCTTGTTTTTATGAACGACACTTTAAAATTATTTGGAATGCAGGTTAATTCATGCATATTGTAAGACATCTGTATTTTCCTTAGCGGTACTATAAGCAGGAGCACTGTCTTATAAGATTTCCTCAAAAGGATAGCTAAAAAAATATGTTTTCATTAGTCATCTTTCCACAATAGCAATATAGTGTATATATTAGGAAGAATATCAAACTAATCAAAGTGCTTGTGTAGAAAAGTTTTCTAACACTTAAAGTAATGAAGTTAAGAAACACTAATTATTAAATAACCTTTTAAAGGTCAGTCATAAAACTGCAGTCTTGTACAAGCTTATCCAGTAACAAAAAAATATCAAGGAAAATATATAAAATAAGTTTGAAAGCTCCAATTTTTGTCTAACTGAAGATCATAACCTCACAGTCCATTATATGCTGGTTTTTTTTGTTGTTGTTGGGTTTTTTTATTTTTATCACAAGATCCTAGGACAAGAGCTCTCATTTTTCAGGGTAGATCTGGCCCTAAATACCAATGATGGAACAGTTTAGGAACAGGACTAATCCATAGCTCTAGCCTCTATGCAGAAATGTGCAGGGTCAATGGATTCACCTGTATCTTACACTCTAATATGCCACTAATAGGCTTTTAAAATATATGTTGGATGAGTCACTATCTTCTAATGTGGGGTAGGTTTTCTTTTGCTTTGTTTTAGAGGGCATAATGGTAACTTTCCTAAAACTATATTGTGCTTTCATTATAAACATTCCTATCTGAACCCCATCCAGCCTTGTTTTCAGGGTACTATCCATGTACTAGGACACAGCTGCAACATCCACTGAGGCAGTGACATCTGATCCATCAGTTGAGATACCACTTGTTTTCCCTTCTTGCTCTCCAGTGGCACTTCACCTCTTGATTGCTATCTCTAGTGCCATCTGGCAATACCTAGCTACTACTTACAGGGAGGTGTGGGGAAATAGTCACAAGCCTTAAAAGACAAATGAAATGCTCAATTACAGACTCCAAAATGAAATTCTGCTTGCTGACTTCAGATTAGCTGAAGGAGACTAAGAGATAAGACAGACACACTTCTTCTAGCCTCTCATCCACAGTACCAGAAGCATTGTTTTACTAAACAACTGAACAGTAATGTAACATTTGTGATATTTGTGATATCAATTCCATGAGAAATTTTAAAAGTTGTTCCTACCATCCTAAAAATTATCAGGTGCACAAATAATTAACAAATGAAGATATTTCAAATATAAATAGTTTGGTACTAATGTCAAGAACTCAGTACATGTCAAGAACACTTTAAAGTGATGCTGTTTCATTGTAGCCTTCTGGTAGGTCTCAGCAGTACAGAACCTCAGAATCACAGAGGAATGAGTAAATTAAAACATAGATTTGTAGCAGGAAAAGGAAAACAACCCTGCAAGCTCTCTGTATGACATTCTTTTCCCAGTAAGGCTTGCTTCAAAGTTGGGTCTGGACGTTCAGGAGGAATAGTGCCACCCTGTTTTTGGACATTGCCCAGCCTCTATGCACAGCCCTTGCCAGCGCTGGACTACCCTCATGGGAAGAATTTCTCCCCTTTGCCCAGCAAGCTATGTCTTGGTGTAATTTATGAATGCTGTCTCTTGAGCTTTCACTATGCCCCTCTGAGTAAAATCTGTCTCTCTTTCCTCTACAATCACCCTCTAGGCCTTGCAAGACTGAAATTTGTCCCCTCTATCGCTGAGCTTTCTCTTCTCCATCCACCTCCACCTCTTCATTGAATGTGATTTGCTCCAGACTTTAACCACACCAGTGGCCCTTCCTCTCCTGGACTGTCTCTAGTTTGATCTTATCTTGCTTGTACTTTCTTAAAGCTGGATCCAGTGCATTTCAGAAATTCAAATAAAAGTTAAACATAACATCTTGTTCTTACCAGACATCTATTCTAATGTCATAACAAGATACATCACTGAGATGGTAAAACAGCTTTTCTAGATTAAGTATAAAGACATATCAGCAAAAGATGTACCAGCAGCTCCAAACACTGAAGTGCTGTGGTCTCAGTAATAGGAACCCAAAGTTTGGTGACCCTGACCTATATCAAATTGTGTTAAAATTGAACTCAAGATATTATGTTATCCTGGGCAGTAACTTTGAAATGCAAAGGACTGACAAGGGTGGTGTGAATTTAGCACTTTGTATTTCTTTGCACCTCTCCTAAAGAAGCAAGTGCCTACTGCCTTATCTACATGGCTGGTCATAAATGGAGCAGAAATTTGAAAAGGAGGGTTAGCTAACATCTAGATATCAAAGAAGTCTGAAACAAAGCCAGTCTGCAAATGGACAATTAAAAGTATTTCTTCAAAGAAAATTCTCAAGAGCTTTAAAACATCTCACTTTCTAAAAATTATATTCAAGTACAATTAAAACTAGATTTTTTTTAGTTGTAAAACATCACACATTCATAAAAAACGAATTTTGGACTGCAGTCCATAAAGCATAGAACTTTATTGTAGCATCTATTTTTAAATGTTTCTTAGTGCACTTACATAGCTTTACATTTCCTGATGTATCACCCCAACAATGTGAGGGTGAAAATATTTCTGGGAAAGAGACCCTTGACTTGTAACCCAATCATAAAAACTACAGTTCTTGTACACGTGTATATCCTTTCCTCTTCTTATTTTTTACCCTCATTTATTGTGTTTTGCTAAAATTTTCTAAACACTGTAAATCAGTGTTGGGCCATTTACAGTCATTTTGCTGTGTAACGAGTACGTATGTCAGATAATATACAAAATAAGTAAACAGTGGTTATTCTAAAACCTCTGCATGCTGAGCCTAGGTATTTTTTATTGTTGTTAAAGAACTGTGGTCCAAGAACTTTATCAACTACTAATAATAGCATTGAGGACAGTCACAATAGTTGGAATTACATAAGCTGATTGATCCACCAACTTCATCTATGCGTATGTAAACAACTGTCATTATACACATCCTTCACTATTGTCACAGTTGAAATTAGTAGCTTTGAAGGACAAAGGCCAGATTCTGACCTCAGGACAAAGATAACTGTAATGTTGTAGGAAATTACATCACCATAAAAGTGGCTCAGATATAATCTGTTTCGTTGAGCTTGGAAAAGGATTTGACAAAGGAATAGAATAAATTATGTAACATTCACTATCAAACATTGTCGTGGTTTAACCCAGCCAGCAATGAAGCATCATGACAGTCTCTCACTCAGTGCCCCCCCTTCACCCCCACACTCATTAGGATGGCAGAGGCCCCAGAGAAATGAGAGGAAAAAAGATAAGCAAGATTATATCAGTCACTCTCTCCTTGTCCACCAATGCTGTTACCCCATTATGAAAGGTGGCACTATTTCTCAGACACAATTTCTCCTTTGTGAAGTCATGTTGGCCACCACTAATCACCTCCTTATTTTCCATGTCCTTTAGCACAGTTTCCAGGAGGATCTGCTCCAAGATCTTGCACAGCACAGAGGTGAGATTGATTGATCTGTAGTTCCCTGGGTCTTCCTTTCTTCCCTTTGTAAAAGTATGGGTTATGTTTCCACAGGTAATGGTTTAGCCAGTCTCTCTGATAGTTTCCTTAGGACCCACTGGTGCATTTTACCAGATCCCACAGATTTGTGTACCTTCAGACTCCTTAGATAGTCTCAAACCTGATCTTCTACAATGGGCAGTTTTTCATTCTCTCAGTCCCTGCCTTTGCTTTCTGGAACTTGGTCAGTGTGGCTGGAACACACTGATGGAGACTGAGTCGTTGAATACCTCAGCCGCCTTCATGTCCCAGGTAACCAGGTTTCTTGGTTCTTTCCACAGAGGTCTCACATGTTGTCTTCTTTTTATTGCTGATGTTCCTATAGAAATCACTCTTGTTTCCCTTGACATCTCAAGACAGAATTAATTCTATCAGAGCTTTAGCTTTCCTAATCAGATATCTGTCTGATTGGATCATTTCTCTTTATTCTTCACAGGCTACTTGTCCTTGCTTCCACCCTCTGTAGGCTTCCTTTTTGTACATAACCTTGTCCAGGAGCTCCTTTTTCATCCACATAGGCTTCCTGGTGTTTTTAACCTTTTCATGAGATGCATTGTCTCTGAGCTTGGGGAAGATAATCCTTGGATATTAACCAGTTTTCTTGGGCCTCTCTTCCCTGAAGGGCTTTATCTCATGGCACTGTACTCAGCAGATCCCCGAAGAGGCAAAATTCTGCTCTCCTGAAGTCTAATGTAGCAAAATTGCTGTGTTGCTTGCTTTAGTATCTTGAACGCTACCATTTCATCGTCTCTGCATTGAAGGCTGACATTGAGATTCACATTCATCTCAAGTCCCTCTGAGGTTCAGGGTCCTTATTCTACTTTTTACCCATCCTGTACCCCTCAAGACAGAGAATTCCACCATGACATGTCCACTGCAGCCCAGACTACCTCCAGTGTTCACCTTTCCAATAAAATATTTTGCATTAGTGAGTAACAGACCAAGTAGTGCCTATCTGCTAATTGGGTTTACCATCATCTGTGCTAGGAAGTTGTACTCTACATGCCTCAGTTGTTTCTTGGACTGCTTACATTTGCTATGCCCTTTTCCAGATGTCTCTGTGGTTGAAGTCCTCTATCATGATCATGGTTCAAGAATGTAAAGCTTCCTGCAGATAAAGAACTCTTCATCAACCTCTTCTTGATTGGGTAGGTCTGTAGTAGACATCAGCCACAAAGTTTCTTTTGTTGTCTTGTTCTCCAGTTTTCACCACATGTGCTCACCTCCTGCATTGCTGTCCTTCAAAGACAGCTCCGTGCAATCTCTCCTATTTTTGACACAGACAGCAACTTCCCCACCTCTCCTTCCTTGGTTGTCTGTTCTGAACACTGTATAGGTGCAAATCATAGCACACCAGTCATGTGATTCATCACACCAAGTTTCTGTGAGAGCAAGCAGGTCATAGCTTTACACCTGGGCAATAGTTATGTGTTTCACATACCTTACAGCAATTATTTACAGGAGGGAAATGCCACCATACACTTCAGAAATTGTTTTAACCAAAAGCTTGGTTTGTATTCATGAACTGCCGTATAAACTTATTAAGTGTAAAACCAACTTTGAATCATTTAGAGAATTTCCTGGACACATTAGGAAGAGGTCATAGCTTCTCTGCATGTCACATATCATGTTCACAAGAGGATTTCCCAGTCAAAACAGTATGACCAAAAATCTATGTGTACTTACACTTTCATCTTGCGAATTAATTATGTTTGTTCATGGCTACACTGATTTACTGAAATAATTTTAACAATCAGGGGAATTTCACTGTGATATTCCATGCTATGGTGATTCACAGTGTAACAGATTCTAGGCACAGAATTTAGTGTGCTGAAAACATTTAATTGAGGAGCTTAATTTGGGGTGTTTTTTTCCACAATACTCAAGACAGACAGCTCTGCTTCATGTGGAAGGAATCCATTTTAAATGAGCACACATCTTAAATGGTTTATAACTTTATTTTATTACTTAGCATTCTTACCACTAGAGGAACACTCTTTATTCAAAAGAAAATGTTCTATGTCTTTAGCACACTGTGGACAGTGCATATTGTATTAACAACCTTAAATTTAATTTTTCTATTTCATTTCCATATTCTGTATGATAGCACTGTTTCAGGAATTAGCACTTACTGGTAAACAAAAGTGTTTATTCCTATGAGCAAGAAAGTGCCAGGTGACTGGAATCTAGTTTTACATTATGATCTATATAGTCAAAACCTAGAGCTACAATTAAGAACATTAAAAATTACATTTTAAAAGACAGTTAAACAACTTTATGCTAATCTATATTGTGCTATTCTTATTACTTTCATAAACTAATATTTCTCCACAACCATATCCAAATTCTATGCCTCAGAAAATCATTCTTAGTGAAAAGCTCCTAATCTAGTCATGACCAACTATAAGAATAATAAAAACAAAGCATCTATGAGTCAGCAACCAGGAGTTATATTAAGGAAAGGGTTACATCTGAGATCAGAGTAAGGTTGAATACAAGTATCTTGAAGACGTATTTTGAAGCAGCTTCTCTCCAGAAGACACAGAGCTATCTATTGAAATTGCTAGTAAAAAGTCTGGAAAAGCTTTTAATCAGAATTGAAGTTTTGACTTTAAAAATAATCAGGAATTAAATTAAAAGGATATTCCTCCAAGGCACTATTGTCATACTAACACATGTGCAGGTTTTGTTCTTAATGTTCTTAATTCTTCCTAACACTGAACAAAGAATTTATGTATTTGACTACTTGCTAACTTACTTACAGCACAGTACCACAAAGACACATCTATCTTCTTTGAACACCTTTCTGTATCACTGAACTCTTTGTAGCCTGAGCACTTTGAAATATTAACCTCCTTATACTCCTTGCTTATTTGTCAGATAGCAAGAAATGCAAGCAGATGGAAATTAATAGAAAATGCAACATATGTTAATCAAAATGTTAAATAAATTTGCATTTACAATATTGAGTGAAATTAAAAGTAAAAATTGATATGTTGAGAAATTTGTTTTTGAAAACAACTACTTAAACATTTTTAAAGAGAAATCAATCATGCCACACAAATCAAATTACATTCTTCAAAGAGTCACATGGCTCTGATTCAGCTAATAATCTGTTTGCATTTGGAGAAAGTTTTCTGTCAAGGCTTTTGAGTAAACTAGAAAAATTAAATAATGAAATAAGAAAAACCCTTTGCATTAATACATAATTGGTTAAAAGAAGAGAAACAGAAGATAGGAATAACTGTGTAGTCTGCCCTGGAAGAAGACTATCGTTGGGGTTCCGTGAATGTGCACTGGGGTCCTTGGTATTCAATGAAGACCTAATCAATCTGTAATAAGAAGACTGAGCAATGAGATGACAAAATTTGATGATGATATTAGGTCACAGCAGTAAAAGTAACAGCTGTGAAGAAGAGCAATACACAAGAACAGGATTGAGTGACCAGACAATAAACAGCAGCTGAAACTTAATATAGAAAAATGTAAAGCAATGCACATGGAAAATGAAATTTCTAACCTTACATATAAATCAAGAGCTCTGAACTTATCACTACCACTCAGGAGACTGTAGAGTTCTGAAACACTGCTTATCGTTCTGGACTATTCCCATATTATTAAAAACGAAACAAAACTCATTTTCAAAGAGGTTCAGAGATCAGTACAAAGGGCAACTAAATGTATGGAAAACTTTCTTTGTGAAGTGTTGCTAAATAAAATAACAACAATAAACACATTAAGAAGCACGATGAAGAGATAGATTAGACTAACGTAAAAATCCTTCCATTTTAGAAGCAATCTCTGGCCATGTTTATTTTAGCCTCTTGTTTAAAAAGGGGTCAATACTGAATTCAGACTAACATACTCATGTCTAAATGAACCTGTGTCCTTCCCTGACACAGCTACTCTTACATTAATGCTCTTTTAATTATCAGTTTCTACTAACACATATCTGCCACTGATGCAAAGCATAGATTCAAATTTTTCGTGTCAGATTTCTGTGTAGGGATAGCCTATGCCTCCGCCTGGAGCTTATTTACACAACATGTATCAAATACAGTTCTTCACAGTTTGAAGCATCCTGATTCTACAATCTAACTCTGATAAACCAGTCTATCCTGGACAGAGACCCAAAGCATCAACTCTGCAGGCAAGTGAGGATTTGTCAAAAATATCCTGAGGCATTACAAATAATGGTTCTAACAGGCAAGAAACCTCATTCAAGAGTTCTAGCCCTCATGCTGTTATGAAAGCCAAATACAGTACTCTTCAACAGTAGGAATTAATGTTACTTGCTACATTCAAAATGCTCCTCAAATTTCTTCAAAACACTGCCACCAGTGTGCTTCTCAACTATCTACAGCAATGTATCACTGATTTGGTACTAAACTAACTCTATTTTGCTGATCATTACAAATTGTACCATATGTCCTATCTCTTGCTTTGCATCAGCTGACTCCAGAGTCTAAAATCATGTATTTAAGCCACTTCAGCTGGGAAGGGGAAGGGAATAAAAGTAAATTTTCCAAAATCCTCATAATAGAACAAAACTGAAGAATTTGAGATCAAAATTCTCCATCTCAGAGACATTTTTCTGTTTGTATGGCTTACTAACAAGAAATAGACCTTGAAGTAGGAAGCTTCAAGTTAAAATATTTTCCAATCAAACGTCAAGATTCAAAATATTAGTGTACTTATTTTATAACCATGTCTGCTTTTATCATGATAAATCCTTAAGACCTAACTGAAGGTGAAAAATGAAACAAGAATATGTTATAGACACAAGGAAAACTGAATCTAAAAGACTGTTCATAGCTAGAGAAAAAACACTATATTTTGTAGAGTTTATGAATTATATTTAATTCCCACGGTGATTATATTTAGTGAGCTGGCCATTAACATTTTTAAGAAG
This sequence comes from Urocolius indicus, assembly GCA_013401255.1. NCBI lineage: Eukaryota > Metazoa > Chordata > Aves > Coliiformes > Coliidae > Urocolius > Urocolius indicus. Next base: position 31,302 of record WBNH01002864.1, read on the forward strand.
CATAAACATTTTAGAAGCATAAAAATTACATGAACTATTTTCAAATTTGGATGTGATTACATCATGGTTTGACATGACAGCCTTTTCTGGTAAGGGGGAAGGGGCTGTAAAGATGGCTCCTGTAAGAAGTTGCCCGAAACTCTCTCCAGCTCTGAGCCAGACTCACTTCTGGGGCTGAGCCAATTAGACACCTCCACAATCACTTTTTAAGAAGAAGCTGGAAGAGGAGGTTTCTTCTTGTTCTTTTTTCCTTCTGTTCCTTTCTTCTTTTCTGGCTGGTGGTGGTGCAAGAAGTTGAAAGAGAGAAGCAACCATGTGGATCCCAAGGTAAGTGAAGGAAGACAGGAGGAGGTGTGCATCCACCCATGATCAAAAAACCCAAAGACCTGCCAATAACACCAGTCCCAGAGCCATGAATTCATCTGATGGCATTTCTCATTAAGTCCTTCATTTATCCCTACCAGTGGAGGAATAGAGGAGAACACAATCTGCACTCCTGATGTCTTAAGCAGCTGTCTAAATGCTATCTTAATTGTTTTTGGGCTTCTGGCAGCCACTTTATCACTACCCACCTGAAATACCCGAAGTGGATAATTATCCAAAGGCTTCACCATGGTGGGAAGTTTGCGTTAACACGTCCTTAACTTGTGCCCCAGGGAGACTGCAGACTTCTCTATGAAATGGATCCAAACAGCACATTGGGCTGTCTGTCCCCTTCAGGAAGGAGTCATCCACAACAATGACACATCTGGTTTTCTATTTGGAGCCTGTTTTGATGCTTGGTCTAGGGCAACTGTCGTAGTTTTGTGCAGAGCTGTTTCTGG
>WBNH01002866.1:8609-89058 GCA_013401255.1 Urocolius indicus
GGAGGTTGTGGGGGGTGCGTGCCAGAGTGTCCCTGTGTAACAGGAGGCTGAGCATGGTGTCCTCCCTCTCCCCGTCCTCCTCTCCTGTCTGCTCATTTGTGTCAGGGCTGTTTTAGGAGAGCTGCTCCCCACTCCCCTGGTCCTGCTCCGGGAGCATTTCACAGCATCCTCACAGTGAGCAGCTGGCTGAGCTGGGGACTGTGGTTTTTCCACCTCCTTAATTACAATCTTCTCTACTTCAAGGAGGCCACTGTGGCCTCAAGTCCCAGCTGCTGGTTCCCTCCCTGCTCACCCACGACAGCATGCAGGGGTGGCGGTTGCCACCCCGCGAAGCGTGAGAGAGCGGTGCAGGGAAGGGCTGGGGTCTCTCCAGCTGATGGCAGCGGGCAGGACCCCCAGGGCAGCCCTTACCTTCCCTCTCGATCTCGAACACGCTGACAGCATCCTCGGGGCTGAGGCAGCGGAACTCACTGGCGGGCAGCGTGTGGCGGCGCTGGCCCCCGGGCGAGCTGCGTGGGGGCTTCAGGGGGGTGGGCTTCAGGAAAGGCACAGAACTGAGAGCCAGCATCCTCCTGCCGGGCTTCCCTCTGCCCCTCTGCGCTGGGCAGCCTCTGCCTTCGCTGCAGCCAATCTCCTACCGGGCTCTGAGACGCCAGAAGTACCTGTTGATCACACACGGGATTAGGCTGCTCACCGCCCTGTCCCTACTGTGTGCACGTGTATGTATACAGCAGATAGCCCCCCACAGTGACCCCACAGTGACCCCCCCTGCCCGGCTGCTGTTGCTGTGAGTTTGGACCAGTGCAGGTACCTGGTATTTGCCATGGGCTGTAGCAAACTTGTGGCCTGGGAGCCAACAGCCAGGTGACCAGGTTCCAGTGTCCAGGCAGTGGGACAGAGCAGGGATGGGGGCTGTTAAAGCCAGAGCAGGCATAGGGCTGAGCATCTTGCCCCACACGCCCACCCCAGGTAGCAGGACGGTCAGTGGAATCCCAGGGCAAATGCAGTCCCTGCCCTGGGGCCAGGCAGGATGGGATGTGGGTGTGAGAAGCTGAGAGGCTGTAGAATACTCATCTCAGGGTGAAAGTTGCACAGTTGTATGTGAGCGAGGTCAGGGCTGGGCCATCACACATGCTGGGCACGGGCACAGGCACGTCAGGCTGACAGCATTTACTCCCTTTCCCAGCTCACTCAGCTCAGCCAATGTTGAGCTTAGTCATGTCCGTGCTTGCAGACTTAGCCAACATGGGTCAGTGGCAGGACCAGGTGATGCCTGCTGCCACAAGCCTCGGGCATCCCACCTGAGAGAGGTTCCCCCAGGCTTTGCTCTCTGTCCCACAAGCCTCAGGCAGTGTGATCCCACCAGGCACAGCCTATCCCAGAACACCACTGGTGATGTGGGACCCTAAACCCCTCAATTCCCCCAGCAGAGTCAACAGCACCTGAACTTGTCCTGTACAGCCTGGTCAAATCCCCTGACCTGGATCAGAGCCTGAACCTTCAATCTGCCTCTGCTTTCATGTGTGAGCAAACCAAGTTAATAAATCCAGAGAGAACCCCAAAGTGCGTGAGGAGCTTTGCCAAGCACACATCTCCCATGAGCAGAAGTAGTGGAAATTGCTCCTTGGAGCCATCCATCCATACCTGCTCAGCCCAATATTCCAGCAGCCTGCAGCAAAGCCTATGTGAAGCCAGGTCATTTTTGATTATTGTATGAGGGGTGCTGGCTTTCCCTGCTAATTATAGGCTTGCCTCCAGCTAATAGGATTTATAGAAACAAAAGCATTACCAGCACAAACATTGCACAAGGGCAGAGCAGACACAAGCTGGGAATTTTCCATCCTGAAATGCCAAGGGCTGGGTGTTTGAAATGCCTGGTTTGTCCAGTTTGAGGTGAGACAAAGGGGTTGGGATTCATTGACATTGGACTGCTGGTTGCCAGTGGATGTGTATCCATGGGATCGGGTCCATCAGGGAAAGGAGATTTCTTTAGCAAGGGAGATATCATCTCCAGTGCTCACTCTAGTCCCCAAGGACTAACTGAAGTGGTGCTGGGAATGGGTGGTTTGTGCTCCTGGAAACCATGTAGGAAGAAAGTAAAGGGGTGGCAGAGCTGGAGGAGAGAGTGAGGTGCTGGGGGCGGTTTGAAGGGTTTGTAGTTTATTATCAAATCTGGAACTCCTCAGCCTAATTGGGTTAAAGGCTCCTTCACCTTGGTTAAATCCCAGAGCAGGACAGAGAGTAGGCTCTAGGCACCCAGAAAATGCAGCAGTGGCGTGATCCTGGGAGGTGCTGAGCACCTGGGGCAGGTTCTGGGGATGCTGCTGGATCAGGCCTCAGCTGGCATTTTGGCTGCTGTGGGAATTAGCCTCCCTACATTGTTCAAGCCACTCACACCCCAGGCTGAATTTCATGCTGTAACTCCTTATCAGACCCCTCTGAGAGGAGCCTGATGAATTGGTCTGTTACAGAGCAGTGCACCAAAAGCTCCCACTGCAGATTTTCCCTCCCTGCTTGTGTTTGTGCACCAGAGATTAAAGCATCCGAGTGGTCCAGAGAGATGCTCACCTAGAGACAAGCAGTGCACACAGTGCCTCGCTGACAACACCTTTGTATTGTTGTCAGCTTCTGCCTGGAACTGGAGCTTGAATTTTTCAAATGAGTTGGTAGGAAGGAGTTTTTCACCCAGCTTTAAAGCCAAACATTCTTTTCAATAGAGCTCAAGTTCTTCCCACACCCTAAACACGGAGGGTCCCAGCGAGAAGAGTCCCCACACCCTGCTTTTGACAGCATGTGTCAGAAGAGCAGGGACGGGACAGAGGCTGTGAGGGGAGTCACATTCTTACCTCCTCCAGAGTAACTTCTCAGGCAAGCCAAGCTCTATGCACCAACCCTCTCTGCTCTGGGACAATTCCCCCAGCCTGGAACGCTGGTGCTGGCAAGTCCCAGTGCCCCAGGGACCAACAGCTGCCCCAAGGCTGTCAGTACCCTGGAGGCAGCCGACCCACAGTGCTTACCGGCCTGACCCTGCTCCGCTGGTGCTGGTGCTGGTGCTGGTGCTGGCTGTCAGGGCAGGAGGACCCAGGGCTTCACCTCCCCTCCTGTCTGCAGCACTCTCCACAGCCCCTGCTTATATATGTTTGTTATTTATGGAGCACGTGATGACATCCTAAGGAGTTTACACCCTGACCCTGATGAAAGACAGGGAGAGGTGAGAGGCTTTAAGGTGACAGGCCAGCAAAAGGATCCCATTAGGCTTTTATGGATTTCTTTTTCCCTGGCATGACTGCTTGCAGAGGGATAAAGCATTTAGCTGATTGCTCTGCACTGGGTCCTCGCTCCAAGCCAGAGAGGGAAAGCAGAGGGCTTGGCTAGGAAAGGAGAGCAAGGTGCTGCTCCTGATCTATACCTCTGAGGGCACCAGGAGCCTGTCAGAAGCTAACAGCAGCTCTTCCAAGAGGGGATGGGCCTGCTTTGAGGCAAGGAGAGGGAGGCTGCTGCTTGTGGGAGTTTCTCAGGGGAATCAGCTGTCTCCTTGTAGGATGGGAGGCCAGAAGTAAGGTCTCTGCCCCAAGGAACCATAGAATCATCTCACTTGGAAAAGACTTAAGATCATCGAGGCCAATCACTCACCCTGCTAAACCCATCACTAACCCAAGGCCCTCAGCACCTCAGCTGGGTGCAATGGCTCCAGGGCTGGGGACTCCCCCAGCTCTCTGGGCAGCCTGGCACAAGGGCTGACAATGTTCTTCCCAATCTACAAACTAAACCTCCCCTGGGGCAGCTTGAGACCATTTCCTCTTGTCCTATCATTCATGTCTGGTGAGAAGAGACCAACCCCCACCTTGCTGCAACTCCTTGGCAAGTAGTTGTAGAAAGTGTTCGTGTCTCCTCTCAGCCTTCTTTCCTCCAAGCTAAATAACCCCAGTTCCCTCAGCCACTCCTCATCAGACTTGTGCTCCAGACCTTTCAGTAGCTTCATTGCCCATCTCTGGACACACAAAGCAGGAGCTTGGTCCAACGACCATGCACTTCCCTGCACAGCCCTCAGTCCCTGGAAGCTATGAAGATGGATAGGTAAGGCTGGCAATATTTGTACCCATCAGGACATGGGTAATAAAAGGGGATTATCCCAGGCATGAGTGTGATGTTGGCATCATCATTTTCATCATGAACCAGATGCAGCCCTGAGGGAAGCCCAGAACAGGAGACAGAGCTGGCTTTGCTCCATCAGAGCCCCTTCCTGGTGGGCAGCCCAGGACCTGCTTTAGTTTCTAGCCCTGGGCAGTGACCTCAGGCTACACCCTTATCTCCCTCTTTTAAATCTTTTTTTTTTCATGGAATTGAAACAGAAATATGAGGCAGCAGCTTTCTGCTCTTCAGAAATGGCCTTTCAGAGCAATTCCCAGCCATTAAAACTGAGCCCAGCAGAGCAGAGGCTGGCCCAGGGCTGCAACAGTCCAGCAGGAACGCCGCATCCCCCGCTTTTAGCTGAGTCTGTCTCTCCCTGCTCCCACACAGCTGCTGAGGGTCAAAACCCCCATTAAACCAGAGTCACAGCAGTGTGCTGAGATTTACATATTTAGCAGCTCTCTCAGCATCTTCAAAGAGCCCCAAGCTGTCAGTTCCACCCCACAGCCAGGCTGGCCCCTCCTTGGGCTGCCTGCTGAGGAACAGCAATTATCTCTGGGCAGGATTTGTGGTGAGGGGCAGCACGTGGGAGGCAGATGGAGCAGCATTTGTCCCCAACTCTGCCAGGACTTGGGAATGAAGTGACACACGTGCAGCCCAGGGGCCGCTCAGCTGTGCTGAGCTCTGCCTCTCTCCCCTTTATCCCACTGCTCAGAGGGATTAAGCTGCTTCTGGTGGCTGCAGCTTTGGCAGTGCCTTGGCCCCAAGGGGCAGGGGCTGCCATCATAGGGGACGCAGGTGGCATCATCAGGGACGTTTCTCTCCCAGGCTCACGTAAGTGCTCTCGTAAAGACCAAGCTGGATGCTGCACCTACACCTCTGTTTTGCACCTTCCCCTGGCTGAGCCAAGGGGACCTACATACCCAGAGAGGGTGACTGTCCCCCACCTCACCACAATGAGTAGGTAGGAAGGAGGTTGTCACGCAGTTTTTCTCCTGGCAGTGCCATAAGATGGGTGGCAGTAGGGCTCTGCAGCTTGGCCTTGCTGCAAGGTCAGCTGCAGGCTTTCATTTCCTTCTCCCTTTGTCTCCTGCCTTTTCACCTGCTGCCCTGGCAGGGTGCAAGTGCTCCCCATCACTGTAACTTCACAGCCAGATGTAGCCTTTTGGATATATTCAGTATTCTCAGCACTTGCCAGGCAGGCTACCTGCTGCTTTTATCCCTCAGTGCTCCCCTCTGGTGCTGCCAAGAGCAGTCCCAAATGCCCAGCAGGTCCTGCAAAGCCAGCGTGCCTCTCGGCTGGAGCAGGGCATTCCCTGCCCTTTGCAGCCTGTGGCTGCTGCTCTTTGCAGGCAGCACCAGCGGGCAGCCAGACCTTAGTGCCAGGCTCACAAGGCTGGGACTCGGAAGCTTTTTGCTCAGAAGCCTTTTGCCCCGGCAGCAAAAGAAGAAAATACTGTCAAAATGGGGCAAGGTGGAGCTGCCGTGTACAGGCCCGCACTGCGGGCACAGCTCCTGCCCTTCGGCACCGTTGAACCAGGGCTTCCTCCGGCCCACCGGGATGGGAAACACCGGGACGGGCACCACCGAGATGGCCACCGCTGGGATGGGAAACACCGGGACGGGCACCACAGGGATGGGAAACACTGGGATGGGCACTGCCGGGATGGGAAACACCGGGATGGGCACCACCGGGACGGGAAACACCGGGATGGGAAACACCGTGATGGGAAACACCGGGATGGGAAACACCGGGACAGACACCGCCGGGACGGGCCCTGCGCGGCGGCGAGAGGCGGCAGCCACGAGGTGGCACCAGAGGCCCGGGCACTGGCACCCACCGGCACCCACCAGCCAGCAGCACCCAGCAGCATCCATCACTGGTACCCACCGGGCCCCAGCACTCACGGGTATCCACAGGCACCACCGGGCATCCCACACCCTCCAGGCACCCTCCAGGCGTCCCATATCCACCAGGCACTCGGCACCCTATGAGCATCCTGGCACCCACCTGGCATCTTCCAGGGCACCCACCGGGCATCTCACACACCTGGAAACTGGGCACCCCCCCAAGTAACCACCAGGCATCTGGCATTCACCAGGCAGTGACTGGGCGTCCCAGCACCTATCCAGCACCCACCAGGCATTCTGAACCAACCAGGGCACTTGGCATTCTCCAGGCACAACCAAGCATCCTGTGCCCTCCAGGCAACTACAGGGCATCCCCAGCGCTCGCCGGGCATCCCTGCACCCTTCAATCATCTGGGCAGCCTGTGGGCAGCTAGTATCCACCAGACAACTCTGACACCCTGTGAGCATCCCTGGTACCCTGAAGGTATCCTGTGGGCACCCAAGCTGTGTGCAAGCACCGTGGTACTCTGCAGGCATCCCAAAACTTGCCCTTTAACCCCACCAAGGCTCATGTGAAGATGCCCCATGAAGGGTGCACTAGCACCAGCAGCAGCTGGGGACCAAGGAGGAGAGATCGGTACCTTGTTGCAAAGGCAGGTAAGGCAATCAGCTCAGCTGAGCAGCTCAGCTCACTTGCAGGACAGTCTCCTGTAAAGGCCAATGCTTCCTGAAACAAACTCCCACCAGGAATTGTCCTTAAACAAGGGGAAGCTGTGTGGTGTTTGATTTTGCAGAAGTCAAGATATGCTGCTGAATTTGTCTCCTTCTCACACAACACTCCAAACACACATGCAAAATGCTGCTTGGTTTTGCCTCAGTGTTTTGCAGAGTGGTCTGACTTGCTGAGATCCCTCACTGGAGATTTGTGTTGAATGGGAGATGCTCCTTTCTACACCAGGGGTCTGTAATGTGCCCAGAGCACTTCAGTGTTGTGGCAGTCCAGGCTCAGGGCTGTTGTGTCCTGACAAAGCACTGAATTCTCCAGTGTCACTTCCCGAAGGAAGCATGGCAGATCCCCATCTGGGATCACAGTGCAAAAACACACCCAGCTCAGCTCTTGTTAAGAGCAAACTGCCCTGCCTTGTCCCCATTAAAATCTCCCTGCTGTGAGCACAAAGGTTGCATAATGTCATTGTTTGTGGGACTGTTTGTGGCCACCTGAAACGCCAGACCTGCTCTGTAATTGCTCTGAGGAGGGACAGTTTCCATCTGCACACACGATTATGCCCATTACAAGTATCTATATTTTATTAGCAGCTGTTATGATGTACATTAGGAGATGCTGAGAGGCATCACTATGCTGGATAAAGCACCACCATGCTGGATAAAGCACCACCATGCTGGATAAAGCATCACCATGCTGGATAAGCACCACCATGATGGATAAAGCATCACCATGCTGGATGAAGCATGACCTGCCTGGACATGTCCCTATGTGACCTGATCGAGGTGGGAGCTGCTTCTTCAGGGGGGTTGGACTGGATGATCTCCAAAGGTCCCTTCCAACCCCTACCATTCTATGATTCTATGCTGGATAAAGCTGTGCTTTGAAACCTTGAGTACACACTGTCAATTCACACAGAACCACAGAGCACTCTCTCCCCACCCCAAAGGCCTCATCCTGTTCCCATGAAAGCACAATTCTCCCTGGCATCAGGGGAAGGGTGGCTGCACTCCCTCTCAGTTCCAGGTGAGATGGCTGTATGAGACGTGCTGCACTCCCTGCTCCAGCATGGTGATGCGCAGAGGGTGAAATCCCTCCTTGCTGGTGGCATTCATGTCCTGCCTTTCCATTCCACACCTCCTCCACTTTACAGAGGTCATGGCTTGCAGACAGAGGTCTGTACTCCCAGAAGTACATCCCTGTAAACAACAAGATAATCACTGATAGGATATTTAAACGGTCTTTCCCCAAGGGTGTGCTGTTATTTTCCCACCCAATGGTCCCTTTTAGCTCTATTCTCCTCCTTATCCCTGGAGTCGATGCTGAGAAATGCTCCGGTGGGGAATCACATCAGTGTGATCCCCCTCTGGTTAAAATGATGTTGTAGCAAGTGATGAAGTGGAGGTCAAGCTGACCTGGGGCCGAGGGAAGGCAGGCACTGAGAGTGCAGCTCCCTGATTTGGAGGCAGGACAGGAATGGTTTGTACTTGCATGGCTTAGAGCATCCTGCTGCCCTGCCGCCCACGCCTTGGGAGAGCTGAGGAGCTCGGGCAGAGCTGAAATGCCAGCTGGCCCACAGCACATCCCTCACCCACACAGCCCCTGTCTGCCCAGCCTCTTCCCAGGGTCTCAGGGTGAAGGTGAAAAATCCCAGCAGGCCTGGGAGAGGTTCCTGCTCCCTTGCTGTGAGTGGTGAATCCCAGAGGTGAGCACAGTCAGACCTTTATCCCTGTTGCCTTTCCAAAAAGGAGAAACCTTGGAAGGACAGATGATAGCCAGGGAAGGCAGAGCAGCCTCGTGTTTGTGGGAGGGAGTGGGCAGGAGGGAAAACACTGCTCTGCTGCTCCTGGGGTCTTTGCTGGGACAAAATTGTCAGGCGTTTTCCTGATACTCCAGGCAGCGCTGCACAGGTGAGGAGATCTAGGGAGCAAACAGGCAGGGTAAGGTGTGTTTGGTAAGGGCAAGGCAGCAAAGGCTATTTTGAATTCCTTTAGCCCTTCACCTGCCAGAGCAGCAGGACTCAAGGAACCATTTTGACTTCAAAACTCCCTGCAGAGGGGGGGAAAATAAAAGCTGGAGTCAATGAAGCCAAACACTCGGCTCATTTGCACACCTTAATGAGAGCTTCTGGAAGCCATAAAAGCCAAAACCGGGCTCTTCCCTCAGCCGGGCAGCAGCTCCCAGCGAAAAGTGCCGGGGCAGAGCCCCCCCCACACACACCCCGTGCGCTGGGCAGGGCGGGGCGGGAGGCGGTGGGTGGGCTGTGTAGCCCCTGCACGGGCTGCAGCGTCAGAGGGGCTTTAGGGACGCAGCGATGCCGGCGGCTGCTGCAGCGGGGCGCGGGGCCGGGGCCGCGCGGTGGGCGTGGCCCGTGGACGGGGCGTGGCCCGTGGGGCGGGGCGTGGTTTGCCGGTAGGCGTGGCCCGCCGATGGGGCGCGGTTTGNGGTGGACGTGGCCCGTGGGCGAGGCGTGGTTTGCCGGTGGGCGTGGCCGTGGGCGTGGCCGTGGTTTTGCAGATGGGCGTGGCCCGTGGGCGTGACACGGGTTTTTGTGGGCGTGGCCCATGGGCGGGGCGTGGTTTGCCGGTGGGCGGGGCCCTCCGATGGGGCGCGGTTAGCCGGTGGGCGGGGCCCGCCGATGGGGCGCGGTTTGCCGGTGGGCGGGGCCCGCCGATGGGGCGCGGTTTGCCGGTGGGCGTGTCCCCGCCTCGCCCCGCCTCCCCCCGGCCGCTACTTGCGCGCGTCCCGCGCCGCCCCCGCCCNNNNTCCTCTTCTCTCACGACCTGGTGTCGGGCCGTTACCGCGGCTCGGTGCGCTTCGGCCTGGTGCGGCTGATCCACGGCGAGGACTCGGACTCGGACTCGGACTCGGGCGGGCGCGGGACCGGCGGCGGCGCCGCCAGCTCCGGGGGCTCGGAGTCGGGAGGCCCCGGGGCCGGCGGCACGGAGGAGGGCCGCGCCAGCCCGCTGCGGCGGGGCTACGTGCGGGTGCAGTGGTACCCGGAGGGCATCAAGCAGCACGTCAAGGAGACCAAGGTAACCGGGCCGGGGGGGGGGGGGGCTGGCTGCGGCCTGTCTCGGCCTCGTCTCCGCCTGCGTGCGCGGCCCGCCCCGGGGGCCCGGCTGCGGCTGCAGCGCCGCGGCTCCGCCTCTGGAGCCGTCCCGGGGCAGGGGCCTGCGCGGCCCAGCCGGGTCAGGGGTGGTCCCGGCCGGCCCCGTCCTCTGCGCCGCCGGCTGCGGTGTTTGGCTCCTCTGGCCGTCCCCGAGAACGGGGTGTTGCACCTTTCCCCCGGCACCCCCTTGCCCTTGCTTGGCGGCGGGCGGCAGTCTGAGCCCTGGGGAGGTGGACAACGTCCTCCAGAGGTTGGGAGCCCGTTCCTCTCCTTCCTCAGGCTTCTGCGGGGAGCCTGGCACCGGTGGTGGAGAGCGGTTGCTTGGCTGGAGCAGTGAGTTTTGCTGGTATGAGGAGAGACTGGCCAGGCAGGGCCATCTGAGCAAGCTTCCAGGCCCCCTTTACTCACTGGGGATGTGGGCCGGTATTTACTGGATAGTCAGTGTTGTCATTGCCTGCTGTAAAGGAGCCAACGGATGAACAGGGAAACCTCAACTCAATAAAGCTTTCAGGGGCTAGTAACTGTGGCTTGGTTCTGCCCTCGCTGACGTGTTTTCCCCCCTGCTGATGAGACGTGCTGAAAAAATCTGTGACCTCTTAATTATACCTGAAGAGCCCCAAGGTGCAGGTCTCTGCCTTAGAATATTCCTGCTTCCCAAAGTTGGTCTGATGTGGGGTTCTGCCCAGAGTGACTGACAGCACGGAGACAAAAGCGAGCGAGGGGGCACTGTGATATAGCACAAAGGGGCCTGCGAGGGATGGGCGTTGCGCTGAACAAAACAGGGCCCTGCGCTGGCCCTGCAGCCCAGCCGGGGCTCAGAGACCTTCTGGGGTGGCAGAAGGAAGCAGGGAGGCTTCTGGTACGTCACCTGCTTTGCTGTTTCAGAAATGGCCCTGTATGCCAGAGGAGAGAAGGGAGATGAAGAAAGGTGTGTTGCAGGCATCACTGGGATTGCAAGTGCCAGCCGAATGAGCTAAATTTAGGTGGTAGTGTCATTAGACACGTGACCAGTTGGAGATAAGGAAAATGGAAACAGGTATTCAGCAAAGATGTTGCCACATGCTGTATTTCTGCTTTTTAAAAAGCACCTTCTTCCTTCAGAGAAGCACAATTCACTCACTGCAGCCTTCCAATAAAATCTTGGTGTGCTGTTGCAGCAAAAATTTCTCCTGAGTTGAGAGTGGTTTCGAAGATCTATTCAAAGCCACCTCCATTTGGGCCAGTAAACACAGACTTAGGAGTTGTGAGTGGGTTCCCCAGTCCAGAAGCATTAGCTCTGACTTCAGTCACTTGGTAACTGCCTTTTCAAATGCTGGAAGAAGCTGGACTGGGGAGGATCAGGAATCAAAGACAGTTACGTAAATAAACTGCCTGTCTGTCTTTCCCTTTGGTGGTCCTGCTGTGGTGTAGGCATCTTTGCCACTTGGGCAACAGCCCCAGGGGAGAAGTTCCCGAAGTGCCTGAGGGATTTAGGTGTACTTACATTGATTTTTGTCGTTTGAAAAGCTGCCCACTAACAAAACTGAGAAGCATGGTATAGGATCTGCGCTGCAGCTGGGGGCTGCTGACGTGAAATCTGATGCCGTTGGAAACACGGTGTGAGACTTCAGATTTCGTGGCTACAGTCAGGGCTTTTTAGCTGTCTGCTGCCTTGGGCTTTTTTAGATATCACTGTGTGAGAACCAGCCTGGTGTGTTTGTCATTGTCCATGCTCAGAGGAGTACAAACCGTGGTTGCCCTATGGTTGTCCTGGGCATAGCGTTCATTGGCTTTTGGGTGCTGTTAGTTACCTGCAGATACTTCTTTTGGCTGCAACTCTGACACCCTCTAACATCTTTTACTAAGAGTTTCTGGTTTGAGGTTCTTAAAAATATTAACCTGTCCTGGTTGCAGCTAAACTATGGATTCCAGAGGGTGCTTGTTGTACTCTTTAATTTCCTTTTATTACTTCTAATTTCCCTGAGCTCTTAATTCAGAAAAGGTCAGCAGGTAAAGGTGCTCCTGGGGCAAGGGCTTTCACTAACCCCATCTTGTGCTGTCTTGTGTTTGTTCTGTACCTTGCATCCTGCGTTCATGCAGAGGCCTGGATGCCTCTCTCCTGTTTGTCAAGTGCTTTAAGATCTACGAACCCTCACTAGTGTTGTAATGGAGAGAGGAATGAAGTTGCTGTCAATTTTGAGGATAGTGAAGCAGCACATTCGGGTCTTAGTGCAAAAGTCAAAAGCAGCTTTCTCTACCCAGTTATGATCCTGGAGCTTTCCTGACTTTTCTTGAAACTATAGCCACTTAAATAATGCTTTTTTTCAGCTAGGGCACAGGCAGGCTCATCACTTTCACTGTCACTTCTAGAAGTTCAGTGCTTGCTGTGGCTCTTGCCTGTTGGCAGTGGTAGGTAGACTGCCACTTAAACCCAAGCAGGTGGTTACTGATGTTAATAAATGATAGAAACTTTCTCTTGAAACAGAGCTAGCAGCTGATAAAGAGCCCCACTAGCTCCTCCAGTAATAATGGTATATCCATGCACGTTCCTGCAGTGTCGTGACAGGGATATGGATGAAAGAGCCAGGATTTCTTACTCTCAGGCTCTGTGTGTGCCTTTCCTGCCTTCCATGACCAATTTCCCCCATTTAAAACACTGGGAAATAATTCTTGCTGCATCTTGTGAAACCCAAGCAGTCCTGGAAGGAGAAAGCTTTCTCTGTCAAATACTTTTGCCATCTGTGTCTTGCCTCACTCAGCAGACCTGAGGAGAAATTCCTCCAGCCAAAGCTGTATGTCTGTTCGTGGTACCCTTTGAGTGCTAGATGAAGTTCTCGGCTCAGGTTGTGACAGTACCTTGAACTGCTGTGGGCACTTGATGCTTTTTCTGGCAAATTAGGAGTGCTTGAGACCAGCTGCTTTTAAATTTCAGTGTTCCTCAGCTGTAGGCTGCTGTTCCTGATGCACGTTTGAGCCTTTGGGACATTCACAAAAATGCTGGAACAGGTTAGATGTCAGGAAGGTTCATAGTGTGCTTTGAAAAGCTGCTGCCCTTTCTACTGCCTTTCACCTGAAAGCCTTTGGAGTTCCCTGCCACTGTTCATTTTCCCAGAGCCTGTGCAAGGCAGATATGTCTCATCTGCAGCTGAGGGACGTGGAAAGTGCAGGTGTTATGTTTCAGCACCTTATCTAAAGGCCTTCAGCTGCTGGGCTGCATGTTCTCTGTGTCTGCCTCAGGGAGCAAATGCTTGGACTGGCATCTGAGTGGGTCTGGTACCCACACACTGCTGATGGATTTGTGTATAGGGGACCCTTCAGGGCTCCAACATTGCCCCAAGAGTCAAGGTGCAGCTTCTTATGAGCCTGTCCAGAATACAACTTGATTTGAGTGGCTCTCTTAGTGCGTTCAGCTTTGTTTTGGAAACAGTTTCAAACTACCAGGGCTGCTCAGTGGCTGATCAGCTTATTATTTGATGTTATTTCCACAAGTCTCTCTATGAATTCAGCTCTGCTTCATAATCCTTCTGTTCCTTTCCACTCTTAAGTGCTATAATTGCTTGTCCTGAAATATTGAGTCATGAATGTAAGGTTGCAGGAGAAGTTTCTGAAAACATCCTCACATTGTATCAAGATTTTAACTAATGTTTTATTTCTGGTCTAAGTTCTACCATGAAGTGACTGCTGTGTCCTAAACTTGTAAGTTGTGCTCTTTCTGTGCTTACACTACCAGAGAAGGACATACTTTCTTTTACTATAGGTCTGTGTTTTCCCTCTCCGTCCCTTTACAGCAGCTCTCATCCCTCACAGATGAGATCACATCCACTGGCCTGCTCTTTTCGGATGTTACTCTTAGCTAGTGACTCTGTGGAACCTGTTTGCAGCTGAGGGATGGAAACAGCCTTAAAAATCTTCTGTCATCAAACCAGGTGAGGAGTTTGCTGCCTGGAAGCATAGTGATGAAGCATGGGTGGGCTGCAGCAGGAGAAGAGGGATAGCTCAGCCTTGCATGGGCAGAGTCTTCAGGAGCTGTGAGGAAACACTGGTGACAGGGCAGAGCTCTAGTTTTGTTGCAGCACACAAATCACACAACTATAAACTATTAATACTGGGGTTTATTGCTTGAGGAAACTATACCTAACTCTCTTCTTGCATCTGACATTTCAGTTAGTCTCCCAGGGATGCTCTTTGAAACCACCTGATGTTTGCAGCAGTTAGAGACAAGAGAAGAGAAAAAGCTTACTGGAATTTTTGCAGTTCTGTGTAAACTAGAACCACTTTAATGGGTGACCTTTCCATCCTGTGAGTATTCATTGCAAGGTTATGTACCCTTGAGTCAATTCCCCTTTTCACTTTGATTGGTTTGGCTCTTGCAATACTTACTTGAGGATTGTCATTAATATTTTACTGCAAAAGTGGCATCCTGCACAAATCACAGGATGGAAGTCTCAGGAGCACTAAACAGGGTGGGCTATTACTGTATGTAGAGTTGTTTTGTGTACAGCTTACGGAGTCAATTGACAATTTAGGAGTTGCAAGTGGCCACCTGGGCTAAGCAATTAATTGTAACCGTTCCAAATCTAGACAGGAGTGTTATTTTTAAAGTGGATGAAACCTCTCCCCGAGCAAGCAGTTTTTGTGGTGTGCACTCTTCCAAGATGAACTCACTTTCAGCCTGCTGGTATGGCTTAAAAAAAGAAAAACCTAAATTAGTAATGCTCTTAGGACTAGTAAACAATCTAATGTGTGCTAAAAGCTTTAGAAGGAATCAATCAAAGCCTTTGACAGGCTTTGCAATACCTGTGTGAGGCATTTTGCTGCATTCTGCCTTTGCCTGTGTGAGGCAGCTCCAATGCAGATTTGCACAAAGCAGCAGCTTGCAGCAATTTCATGAAGTGACTTGTTTTATCTGGAGGCCCTTCATTGAAGTTAGATGGCAGAAGCTGTGACAGATGCTTTTTGGGGCAAGGACTTGCTTGCTTATGGCAGCTGTCCTCGGCTCCTCTCATCTCTCCAGAAGAAAGATGCTTTTTAATGTTTGGCATCTGTGTTGGTGCTGGGAAATAATTGACATTAGTGAAACTAAAAGCCTCTTCTCGTTTGACTGTTTAATTACTTTGGGGATTTCAAAGTCTCAGAGGGCGATGACACCTTCCTAAATGCTACCTGGGAAAAACCTACCTCATTGTTTCTACTCTACTGTTACCTTCCATGTGCTGAGGTTCTGCCCAAATGAGTTGGTTGTCAGCACAGGAGCTGATATTTTAATCTGGAATCTTTGCACTTGCTTTTGAGGTTGTCAGTCCTGAGTTTCCTGGGACTGAGAGAAGTAAGATGATGGCTTGGCTTGCTTCTTAGTTATGTAGTGCTCCAGAGCACTTGACCTGTAATTCGGTTTAGGCACTACTTGCTCTGTTTTGATGTGTCCCACTCCTGAGACCTGTGGCAAGGTAGGAGAACGTGAACTCCATCTCCTGGAACAAATGAAAAAAAAACCAGCCCATAGGGAGACCTCTTGATAATGATTTGTCGTCTTTCCATTTGCTGGTAGATGTTAGGCTGCTAAACAGATGTGTGCATGTTTGCTGTGCGAAACCAAAATATTCTGCTAACTGGAATTTGCAAAGTTAAACTTCAGCAGAAGTTGATCTGTCTTAATGGCAAGGGCCTGGGCTTGGGGGAGAGGTGAGGGATTTGCCTGTGGTGCATATGGGTAGGATTCTCTTCTTTCTGAATGTTGTGCTTCTGTGAAGGGAGTAGAAGACTATGTGGAGGTTAGAGTGATAATGATAGTAAGGGATGATGAGAAACCAAATACTATTAAAAGCATGTGGTTTTGGCAGTGGAGGTGATGGGGATTCCTGGCAACTGTACTAGCTGCAGTGCTTTCAGATGGCCCTGAGTTTCAAACTCACAGGTGCCTGTTTAGTTTCATCACTCGTTTGGTCTGTGCTGAATTAATTTCTTGGAGGGAGATTCCCGTGCAAGCCAGAGCACACAGCCCAGCTCCGTGCAGTTGGCTGTGTTGTGGCTTCAGCTGTATGTCTTGATAGAAAACATCTCTTAATGTGCATTTTGGGGTTATTCTTACCTATCATTTCATACATTTGACTGCACATGAGGGCAAAAATATGAATTGAGAGTGATCAGATTTTGAGACTGAGAAATCTCTGCCTCTGCACACTAGACTGTGCTTTTTGGGTTGTCTTTTTTTAAGAAGTGACATCACCTTTATGTTTGGTTCATCCTCCTCCATCGGTCAGGTGCACATTGCACCAGTGAAGCTCTGTGGCTGTGGAGGGAGTTGCAGTTCAGGTTATGGAGAAGACTGAAGCTAAGAGCGTGTGCTGTGAGATCAGAGCATGCACCATGTGTCTACTTATCTGCTGGTCTAAACTTGAACAAATGAATAGACATGTGTGGGAGTGGTGTCAAGAGCAGTGAGGCTGTAGGTTTAGGTGGAGTTTTTTTGGACTCACTTGCTCTGTTAGCGTCTGACATACCGTAGAAAGTAGAAGGCTTGGATATATAAGGGGAGCAGGTGGAAGCCAACATACAAAATGGGATTTTTGTGTGCATATGCCAAGATCCTGAAAGAGAGATATATCAAGTTACATCTTAAATCACTTGCCAGTTTTTCAAGGGGGTTGAGCAGCCAGCTCCCTGCTAGAGATGTACATTGGATGCTCTAGGTGGGTAGGCATCTTTGTAATTGCAAAGCTGAATTCTTTCCCTGCTTATGCCATTGTCTTTAAAATCATGACCTCTATTTCTCTCCTCAACAGCTGGTGCTATAACTCTTTGTGAAATGAATGGGCTGTGTGAAGGTTGCTGGTAGGAGGTGAGACCAAGGGCTTGCAGCAAAGCCAGCCAGGAGAGGACAGGAGTTCTTGGTATCTTACTGTTTCTTCCAGGGCAGTAAATTTGAAACAAGGAAACCCTGCTCAGTTTGCATTTGCAGTGGTATCACTTCACAGCCTCTGGTTATAGTCTCTTGAGTTGAAGAGAAGAAACTAAGCAGCAATGGTTTTGGTCCATTAAGCATCATTCCTTTTGTACAGTAACATCAAGACAGCAGTACCATGTGCTTCTGTATTCAGCACACATCAAACGCAGCCTCAGTGACTTGTTCTTACAGCTGCCTGTAAAACTATTAGCTTTTCTGCTTTTGAAGGAGGGGCTTGGAGACTGACAAGTGAGGAAGGCTATTTAATCACCAGGGAAAGATCAGGAGCTTAAGGCTTTTAACTGCTTTTCTTAGCCCAAAGCTGGTAGTTCCAGGTGCATCATTCCTGGATACAGTTTTCATTTGTCAGTGGACCATGGAGCTTCTGCTTAGTGATATACACTAATACTGGGAGAGCTGGAATTAGTTCCATCATGGGTGATTAATTTTTTTACCTACTTTTGAAAGGATAGAACTTCTTTGAGAATAAAGGAATTTTGTCTATGAACCATTTTGATGTAAGAAACAGTGCTGCCTGTCTGCTGATAAGGATAGTTAGCAAGTAGCACTTTTCATCTTCAAAGCATTTTCTAGGCTGTGATATGGCAGTGCCTCTTTGGAAAGGTGACAGAATCTTCCCTCTCAGGTGACTCTGGGTAAGGCAACTGGAACAGCATTGTCAGGTCCCAGTGGCCTTTTCCTGGCACATGCTCAGTACAGTCCCTTTCTGACCCTTTCTGATCAGGGCTGGAGAGCATGAGCTGTCTGCTTGGTAGAAAAAAAAACTTTTTGATATTCCTCAATGCAATTACAGCTGGAGACTTCTACCTGGGCAAATTATTCTGATGCCAAACCACAATCTGTTGGTTGTTCAGCATATGTGTAAAATGAGATGTGTGGAAACTAGGTGGCACGCTTATCTCTTGCTGTTGAGGAATTCAAGTTTGATTTGGTTTTTGGTTTAAATCTAGTGAGCTTTGGGTTTTTTGCAAGGTTAGGTAAGAAATGTAGTCAGTGAAGAGCAGCCTGGAGGTAGGCTGTTGGCTTAGTTCACATCAGTGCTTATAGAGTCAAGGGAATGTTTCAGGCCTCTTGCTTCAAGATACTGAGGATGAAAGTTGGATTTTTCTTTCTGTGAGCAGGTGAGTTATGTATCTAATGTAAGCAAATAATCTTCATGACTACTGCAAAAAATATTTATGCTTCTTTCCAGTTTTGTGTCCAAGTTCCTTGGAGCAGAATTAGTCTTGAAACGAAATAGACATATTTTCTAAATTTAGAGTTACTACACAATTGTGTAACTGGCTGGAAATGACACATAATGAACCACCTCTTCATATTTGTCTTGTCTTCCAACACACACAACTTCTGTCAGAAGCTTTTTCTCTATCCTTGTGCCACAGGCTGTAAATTGCTCAGGTTTCCCATGCCAGAGTATAATCTCATTTTAGCAAATTGTCTGTGAGCTTCAGTTTAAAGCAGAAAATGGGAGAGGGGCAAAGGGAGGAATCTCCATCCATCCTGGAAAACCTCTGTTGTTTGTTGTTTAAGGTCTGCAAGCGCAGATGATTAATTTGCTTTTTCTGTAGCAGGTGGGCTGGCTAACAGTTGGGGTCTATTCCAGACAGCTTGGGAAGCACTTCTTAAGGAGTAGCGGTAGCATATAATGTTTCCTCCTTGGGTTGTATTTAATGCAGCTTGAGACTAATGAACACAGACCTGTTATATCCTGACTGTGGAAGTTTTCTGGCCTGTAGTAAACTTCACAGGATGAAGCAGGCTGCATCTTGGATGAGGCAAGCTGCTTCCTAGGATATGCACCTCTGTATGTTCCTGAAATATGAGAAAGAGGAGAACACCTTGCAGAATTACACAGTGGGAAAGGTAACAATGCAAAATGCCAGAATTCATGGCTTCTTGGATTAGGAAGAAACCTCAGGGGATTTTAATACCTTAATTGATATTTTTGTCATCTTATGTGCCAGCTGTCAGTGTTTTGAAATCTCACTTTATGTGTAAACATCAGACAATCAGGTTCAGAGTGTGTTATTGGCTCAGTAACAGAACATCTGACCTGCATAGCTGAGTTGGCTTACATGACCTTTTGACTCTGGGGCTAGAAACTGCCTGTTTAGTTTTGTGTGGTGGTGGGGATTGTGCTGGTACATGACAGAGAAATGACTCATTTGATTCACAGACAAAATCTGCTCTGTCATGATAAAGCAAAGGGCTAAATACAGGGTGACTTTACTAATGTGTGCAGGGCAGGTACTCCCTGTCGTTACTGATGAGTACTCCAGGTTAGTACTGATGGAAAGGTCTGGCATAAAGAGGTAACTGCTTTGATTTCTTGAGAAAGCTGCCCTAATCTTTATGAGAAAGTGTGTAACTTCTAGCATAGACATGCAAGGAGATTATACCATCTCTTCCTGTACCTATCTCATAAAAAGCAAAGCTGGCTCCTAAATAGCTGCTTGTCTTTATAAATGCACTATTATGTGGTGAAACACAATCATTTTCTCTTTTCACCCTCAGACTCTATATCACTGAGTTTCTTGCCTGCTCATCTTGCAGCTCTTGTCCAGACAGTGCTTCCTTGATCAGAATTGTCTCTGGCTGCCCTGATCAGCCTGGAGTACCTTGTTGAGTAGTATTAATGTTTCTTTCCAGAGGCTACTATTATCTGAGCCTGAGTGTTAGGTGAAAACTTAACACTTCACATGTCAAGCACTCTTCATATTTTACAGAATTACTATGTGACCCACTCTCTTGTTGGGGATCTTGGACAAAGATTAATAATTCATGGAAAACATCACAAATATGGTAATTGATGTGGTGACTGTAATGCATGTGCAAAATCTTTAATTGGAAGAGTCCTTCTGGGGTTTTCCCCCAGTGTTGACACTTTATGCTTTGGAAGAAATCCAGGCTAAGTTCCTGGCTTCCTCTTCATAGTTCTGTATTGCTGTTCTCAGTAACATCATTTAGTACCACATTGGCATCCATAGATACTGCACATCATCTGAAACCTGTCCACTCTTGTGTAATGGTTAAAATAATTGTGAGTTGCAGTATGTCTTGTGTTAGCACAGTGAGCCTGAATGTATTGCACTAACTGTGTTTTGCACTAACTCTGTGGATTCTACTGTTTATTTGCCATTCAGGTGCAAAACCACAACGTGTAATCACACCTAACCTTCTCTCCCTCAGTACTGCTTTGTCTTCTTTTGTTTCTCCCCACTAAGTAGCTTTCTCTTCAGATTACAGCATCTTTCTGATTAGCATATGTACAACAGTGCAAGCAAGGCAGTTTTGTAGAGAACAGGCTGTTATCTGAGAACTCCCATAGCTGGCATACTTGCTGTTAAGTCAATGCTTGCTGGGAAAGCTTTAATTTTTCCCCCTTTAGAGGTTATGAAGATGTTTGGAAGCTGCTGGTGAGCCCTATGTGTTGGGTTTGACAAACTGCATTTCACCTTGTTGGCTGTAGTTGGGTGGACTGGTTTCATCACCCACGCTAACTGATAATTACTGCTGGGTGTATTTTACTGCCTGTGGTGTCTGACACGAGCCTTAACTTTCTCTTCTGATAACGTAATTAATCTCTTGTAATCTGGCATTTGTAAGTGTTCATTTTCAGGAGAGCTGTAATGAGAAGTGAAGGGACTGAAAAGAGCAGCTTTTAAAGGTGGTGTTTGTAGGGTGGATTCCTGTCTCTGTGCTCTTGTACCTGCTTCTCTAAATGTGTTGTGCTCTTACGCTGCTAAAGGTGTGTGGAAAGGCCAGCAAACTCAGGGTGGAAATGTCTTGCTTTGCAGAATGTGGATTTTTACAACTCCTTAGTACAGTTTGGGCTAGCAACCCATTTGTAGAAGCATTTCTGAGCAGTCACAGAAGTTTGCTGCGCAGCACCTGTCTGTATCTCCTTGGTGCTGGAAGAATTGATGCGATGGTGGCAGTGAATCAAACACCACAGGAACTGGAAAGTCTATCATATTTGTTCTGAAAAGCAGGCTAAGAAGTCTTTATGCAGTGCTGTTTGTTCTTGTTAGTTCTGCTAACTTAGTTCAGCTACAGTTTGGATTGTCTGCCTCTGATCTACAGTGCTGCTGGCAAGGCTGGAATGAAGGCTTAAAACAAAAGATCAAGGCTTAGGCACAGAATGACATTCCTGGCATCATTGTCCAACCTGTATGTACTACTGAGTGTGGCAAGATACCAAATTGCAGTTCTGAAGTATTTGCTAGCTTGGCTCTTAGCTCAGCTGGTTCCTGCTGTGCTGCAAGAAGATCAGGTGTGTTGCTGCTACTGCAGACAGAAGATTGTTGTGGTAGCAAGTCTTTTTTCATAGCTCTTCATTTTTATACCATTTTGCTGTTTCAATTGCACTTATAAAATGTGAACATCCTTTGATTAAGTTTAATTTTCTCCCAGCTCCCCACTGGTGTGTCAAAGACCTTTTCTCCCTACTCCCACTTATCCTCCTATCCCTTATCTACATTAGTTTCATTTTTCTCTGGGTTCATCACTCTTGAGAGAGCAGTCTCTACCCTGCTTTCGATGGCTGCAGACCTGTCCAGTGTTTACTTCCCTATCTGTCAGGGCACACATCTTCCCTCTCATTTTTCCAGTTTATTCAAGAAAAAAATCCCTGGATGCCTAATTGACTGACTATAACCTTGTAGCCTGGAATTGTAGCAGCTCACCTGAGGAGTGATGTTGAGCTGGATTTTTAGGTTTTGCTGCTAAATCACAACACTGGTGTGTTTCAACTAAATTGTTTTAGGGTGTTTGAAATGAAGCAGGATTATCTGTATTATGAAGAATAAAACCACAAAAGATATTTCTTATTTCCTCATGTGGCAATGAGGCTCGGGTAGGAGCATGGCAGGGTTAGTATGAGCCATGTGCATAGCTAGGACTGCTGCTTCCAGCTTAGCCTCATCCAAACACTGCCTGTGAGTTTATAATGTGCTTTCAGGTAAGGAAGACACCTGTCATGTTCAGCCACACTGTGATTTAGCAAAGTGGCAAATCTCCATTAGAGCCCAGGAAGAGGAACAACTTTTAACCATAAACGACACATGTTCTGTGATTTGCAGCCAGGCCTCCCGCGATGGGTGAGATTACTCTTCTTGACACCCACCTTGGCTATAAATAGCTGTTTTAACTGGGGGCAGGTGCTGCTGAAATGTCACTTGGGTGAAATCTGAGTGATGTGGTGAATGCCTGTCTGTGAGCTGAGAGGCATTGTCTTGCTCAATCCGATGTATTGAAAGCCGCACATCTCTGCCAAGCGATATTGTAATGGTGAGAGACATTTATCAGAGCTTTTCTTTGAAGTGTTTGAAACCAGTATTTTCTTGAATCATCTCAGTGCTCCATTCACAGAAGTTAGAGGTGATTGTTAAAACCAATAAATATCAGTGTGGCATTTATCCTACTCTCCCACCATAAGTTTCAAGAAACTCTTCCCTTCCCTCCTTCTATGCACATCACAAGGGTTTGGTGAGTTTTCCGTTATTATGAAAAGAAGTGTTATTTGAGTACCCAGACTGTTGGTAACATCTAGCAATATGCTTTTTGGTGCAGTGTTCAAGTATCTTCACAATTCCCTTTTCATAATTTTCCTCTGAAAGGGTAAGCTATGGTGACCTCCCCATTGAGATACTTCTCCATGGCGTGCTGTCACTGTGGTGTTGCTGTGGGACCTGGCTTCTGAAGCTGAGGGATTCTGCAAGAGGAAAATTGCAGATTGTCGTGATCTATTCAATTCTGATGCGTTACCTGAACTTCGTGGAGAGTTCTGTGGTTGGTGCATGTGATAGAAAAGGAGAATTCAGTTCCAGTTTTACTTACCTTTATCATGATGACTTTGAGACAGTGCATTCTGTGGATCATCGCTTACTCTCGAGTTGAGAGCAGCAGCTTCTTTTCAAACTTCATTGGCATCTTTTTTTTTTTTTTAAAGCTATTCTCTCAAAATCGTCATTGCTTGATGAAGTAGATCTGGGACTTCTGAGTTATAGCATTAGACTTTTAAGCCAGCTTCTGATCTTTGGCTTGTTCCTGTTCATAGTGTATGTGACACTTAAATGCTTTGACACTGAGGTGCTTAAAGGTTTCAGGTGAATGGATAGAGAACTCAGCTGGAGAGTGACTTTTTGCAGTTGCTATTATTGCTTTAAGTGAGCTAGTAAGGTGTTGGTAAAAATCTCTTAACACCCACAGCCTGTGGAAGTTATCTCTGTGTCCTTGAAAGCTTCTGGAATGTGGCTGTGGCAGAAGACTCAAGCACCGATGAACAAGTGTGTACCACAGCACCGTGTGAATGAATTGTAGTAGTAATTGTTCCCATTTTTGTGTTATTATTTCAGCCCAGATGACTGACCAGACTGAAAGCTAGGAAGAGCCTCTGAATTTGAGGCTGAAACAACATGTATACTTTGTCTGGGGAAGACAGATGTGGTAAGAACATGGTTGGAGGCTCCATCCGGAGAGGAACAGAAATCAAGGTGGTAACAGCTGGAGTTTCCTTAAGATCATTTCCTCCAGAAAAGTGGCATTTGCCCTTTCCCTTGGGTTGAAAATGCAGATTTCTGATAGAGCTGTGTGGCTATTCAATCAATCATTTGCAAATAACTGTACTTCAATACAAACCATCAGTGTAACCCTTGCAGGCAGGGCATAGTTTCAGTGATGACTTGTATTTCTGCCAGGACTCTGCCACAAGTGGTTTATGGTACTGCTGGTCAACTACACAGAAGGGGAGACCCTTCTTGTTAAATTTCAGCTTACATATAAATGCTTGCTCAAGTTTCACTAAAAAACAGGCTTAAAATTTACTTGTACAACAAATGAATGTTACACTGTGGGCTCTTCATCTTTTTAGGTGTCGTGAAAAGTAACCTTATCTTGTTCTAAGGTCTTAAAACTGATAAAAGGTAAACAGCCTCAGTTTACAGTGTGCTTAGTATGTTTAGGGGATGTCATACAACAGGCCCCATAAACCCTTCTATATGGATTTGCAGTGAGATTTGGTTATTTATTGCTGTATAGAGAGTAGTAGCTTTGTGGCAGGCTGAAGGCTTTGGAAAATCTGCTTGTCCTGTTGCCCTCTGTTGTATGGACTCCAGGCAGAAGTGACTACCAGTTAATGGCTTTGTACTCCCAGGTTACAGTTTGCCTGGCTGAGGTTTGAAAGCAAAACAGTTGAAAATGGCAAGGGAAGCTCTTGCAAAGAGAGGGAGGGAGGGAGGAAGGTGAGCAGACTTCACCTCTTTATCCCCTGCTGCCTTGCCCCGGCTGTCATGCTCTGGAATTGTGTGAGTGTATGCTTGCACACGGCTGAGTTTGGGATCTTTGTTTCATTTCCCCAAGTCTGGCATGTGGGATGGAAAAGTTTGAGAGCAGATGGGATGCTGAATGGTACCAGGAACTTGAGAGGTGCCAGTGCTGCAGGTGGGGAGCAGGATGTGACAGGAAGAGTGCCCACAGTGGTGGTGGTGGGTGCCGCAGCAGTGATGGGCTCAGGGCTGAGCTGCAGTAGGTAGCCTGGGTCTGGATGTGGGCTGGCTGCCAGAGCTCCCCTTTAGTGCAGCAGAAGCCCTTCTCACTGGCATCCACCAGCCTGGTTTTGGGTATAACTGCACTTGGGAAGGAGTTCATGTAACAAAGGAGAGGGTGTGCTTGCTTTCTTCCAGTCAGAGGGACTGCTTTCTCCTTAGTTTGTTCTGTTTGGCCTGATGTGAACAAAAGGCAAAATGGTGGGATTTTTTTCAGCTGTGGCTTCCTTTCCACACCCCTGGTAACCTCATACCTGTTTCAGTCTCAGACCTATGTCTGTGCAACATAATCCTTGTTGTTTTGTGACAGCTTATTTGATGTACATTCTCTGTGCACTTCTTGGTTTTAGCTGCTTAGAATAGCAAAGCAGGAGTTATTTTTTTACTGCTCTCAGTATTGTTGAGCTTTGCAGTGTTGGGTGTATCCTGTTCTGTCATGCAGCAAAGCTAACAGCCCTCAGAGGTATTGGGGTCTTAATTGCTGGTGGTAATGGAGAGGGCACAAAAAACTATGTGGCTTAGCTTGTAAAAAAAAAAAAATGGGAGTTTTAAATATATAAAGTTGGTACAGAATTGAAAAAGAGTAAATCTGAAACATGGCTTGATGGGGAGAATGCATTTTGGAATTAGTGTTTTCCAGAGTCTGTGGCAATGGGGTGTGTTACTCTGTCACTGCTTTTTCTAGCCCTTCACAATTCCTCTTGCAGCCCTGATGCCCTTGGAGTGAGCTGTTGTCCCTGGAGCTGATGCCAGGGGGAAGCCCTGAGCAGCTCAGGCAAGGAGCCCTGAGGGATGGGCCTGGCTCCCTGGACCTGCTGCCTTAGAATGACTTCGTAGAAGTTCCTTCTCTTTAGAGCTTTCCGTGGTTCCTTTCTGATATGGGGAGGATTTTCTTAGGGTAGGGGGTGTGCTGTTTTTTGCTGGCTCTGTGTTACTAGAGAGGAGAAGCTGTGTCTTGGAAGCAGTTTAAATTCCCCAAAACTTTTGGGAAACAAGGATAAGGTGTAATCCTGACATGTGAGCAGCTGCTCGCTTGTGGTGTTCTAATGCAGGTAGCGCATGTTCTTGTCCATATGTTCTCTTTACTGATGGCTCATAGGCTCCTTTCCTTTGGGGACAATAGTTCAGGTTGCACACTGCTCCAAAGACTTCTCCTGATTTTGTCTTCCTCTGCAAACCTGACCTTGACTGCGGTTTCACCAGGAGACAACTCCTTGCACGAGGTGAAGCAGATGGTCAGGCTCCCTGGGGACACATGGAGGCTTTGTTCATCAGTCCCAGTGGTCTCGGCAGCACAGGATGCTGGTCACATCAGGCTGCAGATACTGCCTGCCCTTATTTGAACTTGATGGCTTTTTTATCACTCTCTTCTGGAGCTTCTGTAAGTTATGTGTTATC
The DNA here is from genome assembly GCA_013401255.1 of Urocolius indicus. NCBI lineage: Eukaryota > Metazoa > Chordata > Aves > Coliiformes > Coliidae > Urocolius > Urocolius indicus. The sequence goes on from WBNH01002866.1 coordinate 34,313, forward strand.
TGAAGAGACATGAGGCTGCTCCATCCATCCCCACTGAACCCTGAAAAAATGCTGGAGCTGATTAGAGAGGCACATTCCCTCTGGAGATGGGGCCTCCTTCGAGCAAAGGAATGTAGGTCATGGTTAAGTATATAAAGTGAAAAAAGGCTTCATTGTAGTGGCAACATTTCACCTAGATAATCCAATGAGATCCTTGCACTAATAGAAAACCTATTCTTACGTATATGCTGTTTAATATGACTCATTAAGCAAACCTAATTAAGTAGCAGCTTCAGCTCTACTAAATGTCATGGCATGTGGGATTCTTCAGGCTTTAGGGCTGACATCCTGACCGGTACATCCCACTGTCTGCCCAGTGGTTTCTGTAATATTCTCAGCCTTCAGTGCCCAAGGCAAGGGTAAAGGAGGAAAGCAGTGAGGTGTGAGGTGCTGCTGAGTACCTGGTAGAATCAAGTTAATGTTGCATACGTGGGGATCTGAGCTGCAGGGTAATAAGAAATGAATTGGGGGGGAATGAATTAAATGGGATGGAAGCTGAGAAGGGAGTGCTCTGTGTTCACTGCATGACTGTACAGTGAAGGCTTGTGTCATAATGTGCAGGAAATCTCCTGACACACACCTGATAAGAGGTGTATCCACATAAATCTGACAAAGACAACACCTGCCTGTCAGCAGCAAGACTGAGGTTGGTGGTTGTATTATGCAGATATTCACGGCTGAGGACCTTTCACTACAGGATTCTGCCACATCAGGTGCTTTCTGGATTTGTTTAGTTTATGATAACAGTGTGTCATTTCATATTCATAGCAAAAGGATTCCTTTTGCTGCTTTCTCTATACTCAACATACTACTTAATCTTGACAATATCTTGAGTACTTGAGTGCAGAAGTGTGTACCTGAGTATCTGCAGAGTACCTTCAAATGGAGAAGTGCTGTGTTCTTGGCTTATTACCAGCCACTGTTTAATGGTGCACCTGATTTTTATTTTTTTTTCCTAGCTACCATCTCCAGCCTCAAAGCTAGCTGCAGTTCAGTGGCTGATGACAGTACCTTTGTGAATGCATAGACTGAAAGGTCGTGGAATGTTTTTTCGAGTGAAAATTGCTTTTGTAGGCACAGGAACATCCTGGTAGTGACTGGTCTGACTCAATTTGAGTTGATGCTGGAGGATGCACAGGAGCCTGCCAAATCTGAGGAGTGTCCAGTAGCAATTAATGAGGAGGGGCAGTTTTAAGGAAGAACCTAGTTTGTATGTTTAATTAGGAACGACAAGCTATATAATGCAGCCTAAGGCTTTATCAACCCATGGACCCTGCCCTGAACACAGCTGGCCCTCAGCACCCCAGAGCAGTTCTGCTTACGGCTGTGCTAATGCTGCTCCCTTCATGCCATGTGGCTTTTAAGTAACTCTGAAATCTGCTGTCCAGTCACAACTTTCTGCAGTCACAGGGCCAGCTTGCAGCTTTGTCCCTCTCTCAAGGGTTTGTAGGACAGTCCTCACCATGGCATTTTGGCAGTGCTCTAGAGGCACAGTTCAGTTAAACTCCATTTTGCCAGAAGCAGGGAGGAGGAGGCAGAGTGCTGCTCCATCTGTCAGGAGAGCAGAGCTCTCTTAAATCATCTTCTGAAGGTATTTTTATAGTATTTGTAAACTCACTCTGTGTTTATGGCTCAGCTTTTCACCGGGGTTGTGATGGGCTGAAATCCCTCTATGATAACGGAAGTCATTAAAGCAAAACCCAAGTTATGTATATGGCACATAACAAAGAGGCTGGCATTAAAGCAAAACATGTGCTTACACTATGTGTGTGTAGCAATATATCTCAAAAAAGGAGGTTTTAGGAAGTAGGCATCAAATGAGTTCCAGGAAATACGAGGCTCCCTGTCAAGGCTGAGTGACTTGGTAATTTAGGAAGGTAGAATGTATTTTGCAGACAGGGCTATTGATCAGTTGTTCACCAGGCTGTTTTTATTCTATAGTGTGTAGATGCAAAGGCATCCAGATGTACAAAGCATACATTTGGAGTCATGCCACTGTAGGGACAGGGATCAGTAGCTTTGTAATTGATTACCTGCATCGTTTGTCCTTAGGGCTGTTGTTTTTTTCCTGGGTAAGATACTCATAAGCGACTCTTAGCACATGTACAATGGCAAGACTCAATATTGCATCTAGACTCGGAATCTAGTGCTTTTCTGCTCTGAAAGGCAAGTGGCTTTTTCTAAAGAGGAGGGGGAAAAGAAAAAGCCTCTCACTGTTTGGAAGCAGAACTGCTGACTTTGGGCAAACAGGCTTTTACTGCTTTTTGCTCATGCTGTCTAGAGTGAGCACGTATCCCTCCAAGGGCATCCTCAGAAGAGCTGCTTACATCCAGTCAGGTTACACCCAAGAATCCACAGGGACAGTTAAGATGCTTAAGATGAAAGACCTCAGCTTATCTCAGACCTTAGTTAGTTAGTTGCTCTGAAGAGGAGTGAGAGTTATAGGAAAGGAACAAATGCACTTTTTAAGTGTGCAGTATTTGACAGGGCTGCTGAATCAAACATGACATCCCCCAAAGCCATTCTAGCATCTTTTCTCACCAGAACTGCATTGAAATATCTTACAGGTGACGTTACTGTCTCATGTTTGTCATTCTAGGCCAAGACAAGGAGATGTGTTCCTGCTGAAGGTAGACAGATTCAGGGAAGGCTTTTCAAACATGCTGATGTTTGAAATATGCAGGGGTGAAAGAGACAGTAAACATATCATAAAACAGTTTTAAACCCCAGTAAAGAAAATTTTGAGACTTTAGTCTTTGACATTTAGAGGAAGATAGTCGGTTCCATGATGGATTGTTACCAGTCAGTCTCTCCTTGCTTGTCTGTAAGAGGTGACCTTTTAGAAGTGTTTTTAGTGAAGGGGCAGTTCCAGGTTTCTCTGAGACACTCCTTTCGTTAAAAATGGAAGATTTCATGGGTTCCTGTTTGGCTTAGAAGTGTGTTACTCCCCTGGGGACTCTTCTGTTGCTGAATCTCCTAAATGCTTAAGCCATTCTTGAAAACTGGATTTGAGCATCTTGGGAAATATTTTCTCCCAGTAGTTAGTGACTGTTGTACAGCCATTGAGCTGTGGTGTGCTGTACAGCTTGTGCAAAGTTGAGGAGCATAAAGATAGACTCCTGCAAGAAGTTTACTGTTTGTGTATGCTATGAGCAGAGGAAAACCAGGCTGGCAGGGCTCTGCGCAAGTATAAAGAATTTTGCCCTTACAACCCGTGTGTAGGGAGGTACTTTATCTGACTTATGCAAGTATAGAATGGGAATTGTATTACATACAAAACTAGGCAATATCTGGCTTTGCTGCCCCTCTGCTTTCTGTGCCATTGTTGTAGAGTGTTTAAGTATTTTAAGTAAGCGAGTGCTATAAGTGTTTACTTATACTAGTGGGTCAGTGACTTTGTTGAGCCATCTATATATATTGCTCAGTTGCCAAAGAAGGAATTGGGGGAGCAAATTCCCTGAGCTGTAATCTTGAATTACTGTCACATCAAATGTGCTGCTGAATAACTGAATTGATACCTGCAGAGTAACATGGAGAGAGGAGCAGTGGTTCTATGCACATGTTGGGTGTTCTGCTGAGCAAATGCTGTGTTGTCTTAGGGTGCTGGCACAAATCTGAAGAGCTTATGATAAATGGTTTAGAAGTCAGCCTAAGAGACACCTGAAGGCAAAATAATATAGTAGTGTTGTATGATCACATTGATGGCTTTTAAATAGGATGGTGAAAGCTTTGTGCTCCTGCTGAGATTCTGTTAGCCTTTCCTGTGCGAGGGGAGGTGGAACAATGTTTTGCACCAGGAGTATTAGTGTGTTTTTACACTTCTGTCCCTGTTGTGTCACTGCTGTCACCAGTCCTGGTGAGATTTTTCTCTGTTATTGAAGGGAATTGGAGGTTGGGTGCATTTTTATTGTAGGATGCATAAACATGCAATGAATTAAACCTGCTCTGTCTGGGAGATGTTTTAGTCTTCCCTCAGCCTTTCTAAAAGTGTTGAATTCCCCCTTTTTATTCAAAGGCATGTAACAGTGCAGGAGGTGCAGAAATCCAGTGGTTAAATAACTGGTATATGGATTCAGTAGAGGTTGTTCCTTTTTCTGATAGCCAATACAGCAGTTATGTATGGGGGGGATAACTGAAACTCTTTCAATGAATAGAAAATGCAGCTGAGGTTTTTTGGGCAATGATGCAATTGTGCTGCATTGTCCCAGTAGCATTCACAGTCTCTTCTGCACCGTGAGCTGGGGGAGTGACTTTGCTGTTTATCAGAAGTAAATGCATGCACGGGGTACCCACACTGTCCCTGAATTCTGGGTAGTTTCTCTGTAGCATTCCAGAAGCTACTTGAACTGATCATAAAGGCTTGGATTTAGTTTTTTAAAACTAGAATGTGACTTAATTGTGGATACAGCTGGGCCAGAAGGCATGTTGTTTAACAGAAAGCCTCTGCAGCACTCTTGCTATGACTTGTAGTAATGTTAGCCATTGTAGCCCTTAAAGTAGTATCTGCCTTTGCTCTGTGTGAGGAGGGGATGGAGAGATGGCTCTACACCTCTGCTCTGGCTTGTGTTCTGATGAGGAGGCAGTGATACTGGTTTCCTGGTGAGCTACATTTCTGAGTTGCTCCTGACTGCTCTTAATCACTGGCTGTGGAAACTGCCCTTATCTCCAGCCTGAAAATGCTGCATTTCCCAGCTACGTTAGCAAATTTACCCAGGTCCTGACCCACTTCATTGAATTCACTGCTCTGCTGCTTCTCCTTGGCCTTTAGACAGCCTGTCTGTCCATGCAATGTTCCTTGTATGTGAGGCACTGCTGTGTGTTTGGGGAGTGTGTTCTGCATGTGAGATCAACCAAGAGTATTTCTCTAGGGGGATGCTCTCATTTCAGAGCAGGCAGGATGCTCAGGGAAGCTACAAGAGACACCAGTCAGCTCTATGTACTTGCTGCCCAGGACTGACTTGGGAGTGTAAGATGACAAAGCATTTGCTGTGCTTTCAGCTATAGCTATTTATACATTGCTTTTTCAGTCTTATTATCTCCTCTAGGAGATTCTATTGCTTGCTAAAATAATCCTGCTTAAGTTTATTGAATTTGCTGCAGTTCCTAGATGTCAATGAATACTTTGGTGCTCTGGCAGTGCTGTGCCTCTGGGTCCAAACATAGCTGAATGTGAGAGAATTTCATTGTTTAAGGTACATCTGGATTCCATCCCCTAAGGCAATGTGACCTGCAGACTGGGCTTGCATTGGGTTTTGTGTGTGAACCAAAACTGACATGCTGGGGATTTCGGGATAATAGACTGATACCGTTGCTCTCTCCTAGGAGAGAAAATTGCAGCAATTGTGAAACATTACTGTCTGTGTTTGGGGGAAGGGACTCCTGTGAGGGTGGTAGTGGAGGCTCAGGGTGAAAGAAAGGGAAAGAAGAGTGGGCTGTATTACACTAACCATCCTGTGTCAACCTCCTACGTTCGGGTGTCGCATGGCTGACATCCTATCAAAGAGCTCTGGCTGTGTCCAGAATTTTAAGCAGCTTTATAAATAGTGTTGCTCAAACTGCCTGTGTGTGCAGAGACTGTGACGGACTGGGGTAGACCAAAATATTATTGGTTTAATTTTTCAACCAGTCCAAAAACTGAAGCAAGCAAGAGTAGCAACCTGAAGTGTGGAAACACCTATGAGTTATCTTCCTCTGCAATGCAAAACACACATGATGAGGAGGCTGTTAGAGAGGCAGCATTGCTGGAGACTGCAGGCTGAGAGACTTGCAAAGCACGAATATATGAATCTTATTAAGTCATCTTAAACCATTCTTTCTCTCCTTCTTGCCTGCTGCTGTAAAGCTGCTTGCAGGTTATGCTGTCTCTGAATAACTGTGAACAATTAGAAGCTAATTTAAATGACTGGTTTGTATTCACAGCAGCAGTGTATGAGCTAACCAGCTGGAAAGCAGACACGGTGATTTTCTGTTGATATGTCTCCCTCTTGTTGTTTTCTGGCAGTTTTTGCAAGGTGGATTTTTGCTGTGGGCTAATAATGAGTTCCTCCTGCACGCTTCTGACCTGATTGCAAGGGGAGGGGGGAGGCTTTGTTCCCTAGCACAGTTACCACCAACCCAGCAGAGTCCAGTTATGGCTCAGCAGAAGAGCCCTCCCTGGCTTGCATCAGGAATGGAGCAAAGGACTGTTTGTCATAGATGTACTCTTTTTTTCCTAGTCCTAAAGGTGTCGAAAGGGCCAGAGAGCTTACTGTGCCTCAGGAGTGAGTTGGTCAGTGATAGTCACACAGACTTCCTCAAAACATCCTTTTTATCCTCTGGAAAGGCAGATGGATGTTTGAGCGGCCCCACTGTTTCCTCCAGACCTGCCAGTGTGCCCTAAATGCTGCTCAGTGGCAAGTGCCTAAATTCTAAACAACTGATGCTGTCCAAATGGCCACCTCAGCACAGTCCAGCAAGAATGTGGAAAACTTGTTGCATAAGAGCTTCAGGCAACAACTGAAGGAATATTTTTGCTTCAGGTAAATGAAGGAGTTACTCTTTGCACACAAGGAGGGGCACCGCTTAGTTGGCAAGCTAGAACAACTGCTCCTTGGGAATCCCAGGAGTCTAGGCTGATGGCTGAAATGGGCTCCTGCTTTCCTTGTCACACTGGTTGGTGTTAGCATCCAGGTGAGCCTCTCCTTAGAAGAGTTTTTTCTAGCAATCAGATGCATCTCACTCAGACCTTGTTAAATACTACCAAAAAGACCAGCATAAGCATTGCTTTCACCATGGACGGTTAGGTATTCACATTGGCTTCCACAGCCCTCACCTTAGGCCCTGTTTGAAATGGGCACCTCTTGACAAGCTTGGGCTGAGTACAGAGATACTGTGTTTCTCGTGGCTGTTGTCTTGATGAGGATTGCTAGCCCTGACCTGTTTCAGATGAGGCTTTGCTGAGGGCGAGTTGAGACAGCCAGCCTGTGAGGAGTGTTGGCTGATGGATAGGCAAAATGTTGTCTGCTTACTGCTTCCAACCAGCTGCTTCTGCGGGTTTTTCAGGTAACAGTGCCATCTGGTGCTACAGCACTGCTTGGTAACAAGCTTTGCACAAATGCAGAGGCAGCAGGACAGCATTGCTTTTAATCAGCCATCTTACTATAACAAAATGAGAGGAGGGAGTGCCCTATAATAATTGGTGCTGTTAGGACATTGCACCCAGAGGAGATCCTTTAGACTTGTCTTCTCTATTAAGCATCTTATTTTCCCAGAAGTGCTATGTGCAGAAGGCTGGGTACATGAAGCAAGAAGTATAAAAGCTGAGAAAGTGGGATTGTATCTTTTACTATAAACTGGTACTGAGAAGAAAAAAAGCTATATTTAGGTTGAATCTTGTAATTCTTGAAAGATTCCCCATAGAGCTCTAAGGGGCCTCCTGCTATACTAGTCAGTTAACCTCTTACAAGATCTTTTCACACTTTGTGTAGTGGTGGTCGTGTAATTTAAACTTCAGCCTTGCATATTTTTACATTGAGCATCGTTATGATGTTCTTCCTGAATCATTTTTCAGGTCTCCTCTAAGGTTTTGTAAACCTTTTTCCCACCACACAGGGTTTGCTTTGCATTCCCAAGTGGAAAGACCTGGTTATTGGTTGATGGAGTGAGTGTATGGGATGTAAGCCTGTCTGAACAAATAATTCAGCTGCACTTGATAAAAAGGCAAAGTCAAACTTTTCTGTAACTTTTCCCAACAACACTGCTCTTTCCTGTTGAGTCTGTGGAGGTTCTCTTCCTTCAAGCCAGAGCTGGCACTTTAGGTATCAGTTCGCTTTTACTGCTTTACCCCTTCTTCAGGCATCTAACCCAGGCTCATGTGCAAGTGGGTTTGCAGTGCCACATCCCTTTTGTGATGCGTGTCAGTGCTCACCCTTTACACACCAGAGAGAAATGTGAAACTAAAGATGCCAAGAAGCTGAGAGTTGCTGTTGTTGGTTACAGATGGGATTCACCTTCCAAACAAAGCAGAGAGGAAGGTGGATTTCTGCTTCCAGGATCATCCCTTCTCCCAGCCACATTGCTGCCTTTGCTGGGAAATTCTCCCAAACCTACATCTTTCCTTTAAATAATAACCCAATAACCTTCCCATCATCATGTCTTCCTTCCATTGAATTGCTGCCTTGTACTTTGTCTTCCTTCTCAGATTGGTGCATTCACTAGGCCAGGGAACCTGCCTTGCATTGTTTGTCAAGATGTCATGTATATCTGCAGAGCTAAGGAAGTGATTTGTTGTCTGTATCATAATGTTTGACAGCCTTGGATGAGGGAAATCTAAGTAAAAGATTTACATTTGCTAAGCAAAAGGTTTATGTTAAAGCCAGATTCCTCTGCTCCAAAGCACAGCATTTACACTCGTTATAACTAAACTGAACTTTTGTTGTATCCAATAATTCATTCATAGTTTTTTGCCCAATTCCATTTTGTGTAAAAGGAAAGTAGAGCCTTTCAATGCCTTTCTGCAAGAAGGCTTGAAAGTGATGTTTGTTGAGACAGGGTCTCACCATATGAGAAACTTATGTCAAGATGCTGCAGCATATGACTGTGGGTGAGGGACCAGAGCTGTGCTGTGGAAAGACTTTATCTACAGAGGATAGAAAGGTTTTTGCCACCAAAGAACTTTATTATCCAAAAATAATGGGGGGGGACCCCATCAGGTAGGCTGATTAGAACTGTAAACAGGGACAAAAGTAGCTACCAGTCCATTGTGGGTAGATGTGTATGTAGGGAAGGCTGAGGGAGCTTCAGCCTGAAGTTGGAAGAACTCATCAGAATGGCACAACTTCAGGTTTCTATGTCTCCATAATACCTTATAAAGACAAATTAAAGAGCTGTCAGTTTCTTACAAGAGCTGCAGGTCCCTGGGGAAGCTCATTCTGTTGGGAGATAAGAGCTAATGACACAGCTGGATCTTGAAGCTGCCTGTGTAACAAGGCTTCACTGCACTGCCAGTGGTGGTAAAGGAAACACTGATGTGGAGCCAACGATTTGATTCTGATTTTCCAGGTGGCCTGAGCTCCTCTAGATGTTGGGAAGGCTTCTCTTCTGCTGCCTTCCACACAGTCACCTGCCATGTGTTTTGTAAATGACTATTTAGAAGGTTGCAGGTGCTGCCTGTCTCAGTTCAGTAAACAATTGCTGTGGTGTAATTTGATGAAAGTTCATGTTGCCTTAGTACATGGGCTTTGAAACTGCTATAGATGTTCAACTGGTGAAGGCAGGTTTATTTTGGAGTGGTGTGTGCTGGCTTGGGGCTGCAAGCTGCTGTGCTCATTCCTACCAGCAATGGGACCTTTCTGAGCTAAATTAGGAAATCCTACTTTAGGTCATGCCTTTTGTTGTCTGAAAGAATTATGTCCAGACTGTACCATTAAACCCATAGTAGTTTGCTGGAAACATACTCCTCGGGATGGGCTTAGTGCTGGATCTTGGTTGGTGCTGCTGGTTGTGCAGCTGCTGAATGTTGGATGATTGGCAGATTCAGATCTGGGAGTTGCAGGAACAAAAGAATCATAATGTGTTATCAGTCGACTGACTACAGGTAGTGTGGCACGTGACGCAGAGCTGTCTTGATTTCATCTTGACTTCTGTGAAGTCCTTTAAAGCATTTCTTTCCATTTTGGGGAGTATTTTAGCACCTCCCTGCCTACCCCTGTTTCCGTTCCTCCTGCAGCTAAGTTAATCATCAACCTGACGTTTTGCAGAACGGCGTTTTACATTTCCCAGAACAGCCTCATGAACAAGCTTTTGGGCTCTTTTGTGTTGAATATAGGAAGCAAAGATCCTACTCACTGTCCTTCTCTCACATTGACATGCCAAAGGGGCAGCCGTGTTCCTCAATCACTGAAGGTTTTTGAGAGTTAGTTTAGTCCAGGCCATGTTGGGTACTTTTTACCTGATGCAATTCTTAAGTAACTCTTCATTAAAGACTCTTAACTCTTAAGTAATACTTTCTCCTTTTGTAATTGAGTGCTTCGACGTGACAAGTGATGTTATGAAATTACAAATATGCAGAAAAATATTAAACAGCAAAATAGCTAAAAACCTACATACATCTAAAGGTGTTAGTTATGTGTCAGTGTGGTCACTGACTCTCTTCTATACTAGGCCTTGGGAGCCACATACCAGTCTGACATCTACAACAGGCAGAGGCTTCAATCTTGTCCCAGAAGGACATTGTTCTTTAATGCAGGAGTCTCCATAGCTCCTGTCTCAAACAGAATTTGAACTTTTAGTCTCTAGGAGCCACAGAGTACATGTGCTTGCATGTGGGAGCAGCCACATGGAACTGTCACAGGCAGAGCTTCTGTGCCAGTGAATGCAGGAGATTTAATCTTGTAGTTTTGCAGCTGCATCCCTCAAGGGTTTGTTTTAAAACCCTCTGTATTGTCTAGGTCATTGTTCAGCTCTTCTGGGTAGTAAATTGTGGTTCTTGGAAGCCTTAGGTTTCTAGTAGTCTTTCTTCTGCTCCATTCTCACATCTTCCTTCCCCATAAAACCCAATGTGGTTGGAAACTTCCAGTTGTTAGAAGTGAAGCAATGTATGCCACTTCAAATGTCTCAGTGTGAACCAAATCTGAGTTTCTGTGGGATTCTCTGCTCTTGCTGCTTTATGCTCTCTTCTTCCTGCTTTGCAGACAGCTTGTGTGCAATGCAATGTGATCAATGAAAGGGAATTCTTTCAAGGGAAGTGAACTTTGTACACGGAACATATTTTCCTCAGAGTAGTATGTGATGCCACTAGTAATATGTTGATACTGAGATGATATTAAAAACATCTTGGCTTCAGATCTTCTGGGTCTTTGAATTTCTGAACCTCTGTCATCCAACTCCATACCCATGCTATATTTGTACAGCTGACTTGCTATTTTAGATACCTTGTTTGGATTGAAACAAAAACAGCTTGTGTTAGGATGATTGCTACACTACTGTTTTAGCTGAAATGAATTTGGGTGTGTGATTAGACCTTCAGAGTTCAAAAAATAAGAACTGTCTGATGCAGATTTGGGCTGGCTGCTGCCAAGCCTGCTGCCAGCTGTGCTCCCTCCTGTCCCACCTCCACCAGTACCCATCCCACAGCTACCCTGCTGCTGAGGCTGCTGGGTTACAACCAGCCATAACAACAGTTTGCACCATCTTGGTTTTGCTTGGTGCCTGGGACTGGAGTTAATGGTGACCAGGAGTCACCTCATATAGGAAGACAGTTTCCCCTGAACCTCCAGGAAGAGCCCTGCAGTGTTACCAGTCATGAACCAGTGCTATCTAGTGTAGTTTTCTGGGTCACAGCTTCACCTTTGGAGGAAAGGACCTAATAGCTTTCACATTTAGAAACAAGGCATGAATGTGTGATACCCCAGGAGCTGCTTCACATAGCCTTCAGGTGCTGAGAGGCCAGGTTATTTGAGACCTGTGAACAGCCTGTCAGCTAAATGAAGCAAAACTGCCTGTCTTCCCAGGGTCAGGCACTTCGGTGGAACTTTAATTGATTATGGAGCATCCTCTGAGTGTGTGCTGGAGTCTGAGAGCTCTGTGGTGCCTCGTTACTTGTTGCTGCAGTACACTGCTTTCCCTATGGGTTATTCTTAACCTGTGGTTTTTCTCTTTCCTCTGAGCTACAAGTTACCATGACAACTTCCAAGCTAACATGGTGCTGTCCGTTCAAGACAAAAATACAAAAGTGGAGATAGTCAGACACTAGCTCTTGGGAGTTGGTGACCAGGAGGTATGTCCCAGGGAGGGGATTAATTAACTCCACAACAGATTCAACCAGTTGACTTGCTGGGCGTTCTCTCCAGTGCAGTTAAATATGTGCAGAAATCATCATCTATTTCACCCCTCCTTCATCAGGACTTTTGTCCATCCTCTCAGGGAAGTGTGATGTATTTCCTGCATATTTCCTTGGCTTGATTACAAAGGAACCCATAGAATGGTAATACATCCCCTAAACATTATTTGTTGGTTTTCCCTTCATGCTTCTTTTAATCCCACTGAGAGAACTCCCCATCCCTATTATAAGACAGGCCTTAGAAAATTGCAACTAATTTTTTCCTTTTTTACTTTTTTGTTTGCAAATATGGGAGGAAAGCCTGGGAACAGTGGTAGAAATGAGATCAGTTGCAAAATATGCAATATGCCTGACTCCCTTGCCCTCATGGTGACTGCTACTAACCAAGTCCTTCCTTAACTTGAGTGGCAGGAGCAACTTCCATTATCTTCTGACTCTTTGTTGTATAAAGATCTCAACCATCATATGATGTTCAGGTGTATTTCATCTCCAGCATTGTGCTTGCTTCCATTTTTTCTGCTGTGACTTGTATTCCTATTTCTATAAGCAGTTACCAAGTCAAGGTGAGTGTGTGCTGCTTTCTCCCCTACCCTTATGTGCTTATTCCCAGAGCTCTTGTTTTGGAGGATAAAATCTGGAATAGAAACTGATGTTCTCCTCTCCACAGTGATTGTGTTGGAGGTAGAGGCTGTGGGATCACACTAGCACCCTGGGGCAAATTTTATTCTTTAATGGTCAGACACTGCAGTTATATGAGACAGCACTGACTGAGCATGAACTTTACCAGTTTCAGTTGCTATTGGCAAGTTTTCTCAGGTGTCATCTTCCCCAGCCAGGGTGCACTCTGTTGCTGGCTTATCTGAGCAGAAAGGTGGCTGTAAAATCATAGCTGGTTCAGATGAAAACTGTGCTCCTAAGTCCTGTGTTTGGGTGTTGAAGGTCAAGGAGCTGTGATCTGAAGTTCAGCCTTGGGTGATGCTGAATCATAGTGACAAGGGCTCTTGTCCTTCCCGGTGTCCAAGTGTGGGCTAAGCCTGCAAGCTCTGCTGAGTAGTCAGCTCCCCTGAGGCCTGGGGAGGAAGCCTGTGCAAAAGGTGCTTGCTGGCATATTTGAGACTGAGCAAGCAATGACTGGATGGAGATGCATTCAGCCTTAAACTATGGTTCCTTGCTGTGTTTTAAGCTTGTCCCCTGGCTTCAGTTTTTGAGTTGTTTAGTGTGAGGGACAGGTCATCTGTAACTGTCTCCTGTAACAGTATTGCCCCTTTAGAGTGAAGTGTGACAGCAGCAAAAGCAATTGTTCTTTGCAGGCAGTTTCTCTTGAAGTGAAATGTCAAGCCCCCTGCCCTATGCAGAAGAGAGATGTGCTGGGAGTAAGCATGTGTGTGTTGGCTCTTCCTCTTTGATGGATAAAACATTTCAGGGAGCAGGGGATGACTGGTGGCTGGACCCTGTGGAGAGGAGTTTTTGCCCATTGCTGAGTACCAGTGATATTGCAAGCAAATCTGAGCAGCTAATTAGTGAATTTAAGCTCTGCTTTTAGGTATGCAGCTAGTGACCAGGGGCTTATGCCACTACTGAGTACTTCCAGTACTGGTTTTGTTTGAATACACAGTAACCAGGGCTAGTTGTCCCTATGTCAATCTCAGCAACTCCTCAGTTATTAACCTGGGTAACGTAGAAATGATTGCCACTTACTTGCACAAAATGAGTACTACAATACTTGGCTAGTCCAAATCATCAAAATAAATTGCTCTGGGTTTGCTCCTCTTGTTGGAAGGTAGCTGTTGGAGAGAGAAATTGGCCCATTGCCTCCCATTTGCTTTATGGAGTTGAGAGATTAAACCCAGAGAGAAAGTGAGTTCAGCCCACCCTTGCCCAAAGATGCTTACATCTGACTGCTGAAGTGTTTGCTAAAGCAAAGATCCAGTTTACTGTCACTGACTCATGTCCCAACCTCTGCAGTTAATAACAAACAAGCCACAAAGATTTTGCTTTAAATAACATGATTGTGATAAGAAATTGGGCATATAGTTTGAAGCTATAAGCTACCAAGGCTTTATGAGTTAGTGCTCAGCAGCTAGGCAGGAATGTCTGTCCACTCAGTTTCAGGTGAGAGCTGGGATGACTCCCTTCATTTGAGGTGAGGGGCTCAGCTGAGAAGGGGAATGTGCTTATTCTCTGTGCAAAACCCAACATTTCTGTGTGCTCCTGCTGCCTGCACTGTGAGGGCATCAGCAGACCTGCTGAGGTATTGGATGTTCTCCAGATAGCATCTAGTGCTGCAGAGCTCAGGAATCGATTCAGTGCTGAGCACCAAGACAGCATCTGACTATGGAAAGCAATAAGTGAGTGCCAGAACTATTCTACCACTTCTTTTTGCAGTCATTGAGTTAACCAGTGTAACCAACTCCTGGTAGGTGGGTGTTTGGCTGTCCGTTTTTACCTGGGTAACGTGTGTGCAGTGAGGAGTATCTTTGATTTGCCTTATTTAACACACATAAGTGCAAATTTGGGTTTTATAGGCATCCCATAACACACCTGGCACTTGAGGTGTTTGGAGGGGATTTAGGCCAACTTGACATACAGATGTGTAGAATGAGCCAAGAGCATCTCTGGGAAACTGATATTTCTCATTCTTGGGGCTATTATCAAGGCTAGGCATGTTATTACTTACTTCCACAGAGGTAAATATAGCAACTGAGATGTAAGTGCTTATTTTAAAAGTGCTTCTCCAATATTGAGTTCCCTAGCTGCTGGCTGAGGGGGCTGACCTTCAGCTGATGATCACATCACTCTGGGTATACAGTTGAGAGGAGGAACAAAGGAATTGTCATGCACTCATCAATAGCCATTCTGGCTACCCTTGGTTTGGTTTCTTCTGAGTTTTGACAGCCTTTTATGCAATGACAGACCTGCTAAGTATTTATTGTTGATGCTGGCATCCTGCCTACTACTTGAGTTACTTGGCTTGTAACTGAGGCAGGTGGGTCTGGCACATGGAGCTGCAGATCCTTGTGCTGCCTTTAAAAATCAAGATATTTGGAAATAGGTTAAATGTAATTCTCCTGCAGAGAAAGTTTTATGCCTTGCTTTGGGAAGAATTTATGTGAGTAAATCCTTCAGGAGTGATCCCAAACTGGGAAAGCTACTCATTTATGATTTATCAGAGTTGACTACCACACAAATACTGCTGCTGCCAGGTAGCATTGGATCATCTTATCAGTCTGGATTCTTCAGCTACCGTTTAGTACAGAAATGAGCAGTGTGGCTCAATGATATGTGGAAACATAATGCATCAATTTAAACATCATATGTCAGAGATTAAATTGCCCTAATGTGTGTTGAAAGTATCATTATACGCCTGCAAGAGAACTCCAGTTAAAACAGCCAAAGTGCTGCTCACGTGTGAGCACTTAGTGAATGTGATTCTTGCTGCCTGGTTCTAGATGTTAGAGGGTTATCTATACAGTACTTTAACAAATAATTTTAGAAAGCTGTATAAAAATTGATGTCTATCTATATACCCCAGTGGCATGTGGGAGGCAATAAGAACACTTTCACAATCTGAAAATGGACTGTGGGAGGCTTCAGGTTTCCCACTCCGGTGGAATCAAAAGTTGGGTCTAAAAGCCTAGATGACTGTCTCTCTTCCTCTCTTCCTGAAACACACAATCAAGAAGGCAATAAATACTCAGGTACTTTGCTTTGGTTCCGGATCCTGTCCTTGGATTATAGATTTGTCTAATTTAATGAAGAAGGCTGTAAGCCAGGACATGGGTTAGGATGAAGTGCTGACAAAGCACAGCTGACTTTTGGACTAGGAGTCAACAATGAAAAGCAAGGAATGAAGCACTAGTGGAGAGGTTGATTCTGAAAGTGAGATGTGAAAGAAGCTCTGTGTCTGATGCTGTGTTCACATGGTGCTTCCCAAAACATGTGGTGTGCAGTTAGTGGTTCAGGGCTCAAAATGAGGCACTGATGCAGATGTAGCTTTGACCACTGAAATGCAGATTAGACTTTTCTGTGAGTTACTGAGACTGAGGAAGCCTGACTGGAGTTCAGTCTTATGGCATTCCTGACAGTGTTTAGGACATTATCCCCTATGAAGCACTTTAATATTAGAGTATTTGATGGTAAAGGCATCTTCTACTTAATGAAAATAGCCTATAAGTAGTCTTGAGATCACTGGGACAGCTTGATGAAGAACATCACTTGGTTAAGTGGTCAGTAACGACTGGACACTCATCAAATGATACCTCCCCTTACCAATAATGACTCCTGGTGTCCACAACTCTTTGTGAACTAAAGTAGACTATGGAATGATGGTCCAGCTGTATCTTTTGTTGCCAGCACTAGCTCTTTGCCAGCAAGTGTTTTAGCAGGAGCTGGGGTTTGAGCAGTACTTGGACTTTATCCCTGCTCTTATTGATGTTTTGTGTTACCTTCATGGACCTGCAGGCTAGTAAGTGCAGCAATAGCCCTTTCTTTTACCTTTTTTTCCCCAAGGCAAGTGCTTTGTGCAGTGAAGTTGGCATCAGTTCCCTTGCCAGTCTAAGACTTCTCACTGTACAGTACCTTGCTTGAAATGTTCCAGGCAAAACAGGATTTCCACAGATACTTGGGGACGTCTTAATTGAAAAGTATGCAGGATGAGACACAGAACTGTGGTATGATGTAATTCTTCCTGTATCTTCTGTCTTCTCTAGTACATAGGCTGAATGTGGGTAGGAAATACATGATGCAGAGAGAGGAAGAGGAGAGAGAGGTGGTGTTCTAAGACAAGTCAGAATGTCTGCACCCTTTTTGATGTCTGCTGCCTTAGAGCACAGTGTGGAAGGATCATCTAGTTGCTGTGTTTCAGCTCTGTCTCTTGGATTTTGCAGATGTGCCAAGGAGGTTAACTCTGTGTATGAGCATGCCTTGGCATCCTCTGCTGAAAACCTCAATCCAGAGGACTGGGACACTGTGCATTTGTATTTGTGGTGTTCTAAGTATCATCTAAATTCTGTGTCTTTCTCTTTCCCTGTAGCTGAAGCTTGAAGATCGCTCAGTGGTCCCTCGAGATGTGGTCAGACATATGAGCTCCAGTGTAAGTGCTCTTTTTTCTGTGTCCCTTTTTGATTTTGATACTGGTGCATGGATTCCTAAGACTTGCTAAATTGCTTGAATGGAACTGAACAGTAATGCTTTGAGCATGTTCTATTTTTAGTGTATTTGATAGAATCCTTTGAAAATGAAATGCTGATAAGGCTGCCTCTCTACTGTTGCATATCTGCAAAGGCCTCCTGAGCAAGCAAGCCTGATAATGTCAGGTAATGAGACAAGAAGCTTGTCTGTGCTGCCATCCTTTAAGTTTTAAATCAATCCATTTTCAGTTGTGAGGAGTGTGGACCTGCTCTCGCAGGCCTAAAGGGGAGGCTGGAGTGGAGGCAGACCACGGTACTGCTGTATGCCTTTTGGTGTGCTATGGTAGAGAGCTTGGAGGAAATATTTTCAGGGAGACCTCTCAATCCACAGTCAGCACTATTTTGTCCAGCTTCTCCCAGAAACACAGCAAGTCCCAAGGCTACTGAAGCATCACTAAGGTGATCAGGGGACTGGAGCATCTTCCTTGTGAGGAAAGGCTGCTATTCTAATGCTGAGGTGAGGGAGCCCTGTCCCAGACTTCCCAGGGCGGGTGTAGAGGCTCCTTCTTGGGAGGTTTCCAAACCCACCTGGACACGTTCCTGTGTGACCTGATATAGATGGGACCTGCTTTGGCAGAGGGGTAGGACTAGATTATCTCTAAAGGTCTCTTCCAATGCCTGCCATTCTGTGATTGATGTGGCACAGCTAAGTCAAGAGAAAGCAAGCTGTTTTTTTAATCAGCAGCCTGTAATCTTTACCTTTACTCTTTCTGGATACTATTTTAGGTCCTAGTCATTCTGTTCTGGTTTTATAGTGTACATGATGCGTGGATTTGTTTTTTGTGTAGGAAATACTGTTCAGTATCATCAAATGATATGTGGTCTCTTTAGGAGCTTAGGTGGGTTGGCAGTTCCTTGCTGGTTGCTCACACCTAACCTATAACCCTGAGCCATATGGCCTGCTACATACATGCTTGTGTCTTGACTTGCATCCAGCAATGTGGCTACTAGGGTTGTGATGAAGCAGGCAGCTGGCCCCTAACTGCTGCAGTTACACCACATGCTGTGCAGCCTGGTGCAGGGATGGGGAAGGCCATCCTCTGACATGACTCTTTCAGTTTTTAAAATAAAGCCTTTTTTTGTGTCGATTAAAACAAAGTCAAGTCAATCCTTTTTCACAGAATGTTCCAAAGAGAAGAAAAGGGCAGAAAAACTTGAAGGATCATTTGAAAAATGATGAAACAAAATATTTCCTTTAGAAATGTAATTGCTGTTTGAAATGGAAATTTGGAGTCAACATATCTTACTGAAACTGCAGCTTTGACACTGCAGCCAAAACTATGAACAACTAGCAAATTGAAATATCAACTGTTCCCACTGTATACCTGTCACAGCTGGACTCTGTAGCCTGTCCTCCCTGCTCAGAGGGATGCTTTGAGTCTTGCCTCTCAACAGTTTGTTCTCCAATACTTCTTGCTGACCTGAAAGTTTAAAATGACTTTAAGTTGTACTCCTCTTACCAATCATGGATGTGCTGCTTTTGTTTGCAATTTCCATACTCATCTGTGCAGAAATTAGCTCCTCTGGCTTGCTGCACATGTCTTGGTAGATAAAGTTACCCAGCAGTTGTTTTGCACACTCATTTGCCTGTTTGTATGTTTAAACACTGGCTTTGGTTTGACCACTTGTACTAATGGATGACACTTGATTTTTACTTGGAGTAGTGAGAGTATAACTCAATTTCTTTCTGTTCAGAAGCATAGCAAATCTGAAAAGGACTTACACTTCACCTTACCCTCAAGTATGCTTTCAGTGTCAGTGGTGAACAAATCAAATTCCTATCCCCAAGAAAGCCTTCCATTGTTGAGATATAGTGCAAAAATTACAGGAGCATTTAAAATAGAAAATCTGCAAGTGTCAGCCTGCCAAATCCAGGATGTGGGATGGTTGCCCTGCACCAGTTGGCCTGGCAAACACACAAAGTGGAACTTACTCTGTATTCACTACATTCTCCCAGGGCTTGTTTTTAACCTTGAGCGGGAAGGACTCAATCCTCCATTCCTCAAGAGAAGAGCTGACTCAAATTCATGTGCTTCTCATCAAGCATTGAGTGTGGGGAAAGACTGCTTCAGGGGGTAATGCATAAAATGAGATCATTTTCTCTGAATGCAGTTGGGCATGTAAGTCTAATCCAGCTGGATGAGAAGGGGGGAAAGTGGCAGCATTCATTTTTCCAGACGATGCACTAATTTAGGGGAAAGATTAGAAGTAGGTCTGTAATCTGTCAGGCACTTGGATTCTGTTGCTTCAAAGGGTACTGGGCTATGTTGTCCCTCTTAAGGAAGAAGAGAGTAGTATAATAATCCCCTTACTAGAAAAGAATGTTGGGGGGGGCGAGAAGTAAAAGGATAGGAGGTAGAACATAGGAGATGGAAGCCTGTGCTTGCCAAACTGCTGTCCTGTCAGGAGTATACTGCTCTGCCTTAAAGACTTGTCGCTGATGGGGAAGGAGGAGAATAACTTCTCCATCCATTCACGGCTTAAAAATCCACCATCTCCACAATGTATGCTGTCAAGGTACCAGAAGAAGTAGAAAGTCTAGGGAGTGCACTTAATTGTGCTGTGAGGCCTGAACCTACCAACTCTTCTAATGAAGATCACTCACCTCTCTTTTCCAGTTCTGCTGTTGGGGTTGATAGAAATTGATTTTTGTAACAGAGCTGTGAAATGTCAACTCATTTCATTTGGCCCCTCTTTTAATGGGAACATCTAATGGACAGGACAGTTGTATTCAAGCATGCTGGTGTGGAAGACAAGAGATAAGTTGGCAAGTTGTCGCTCCAGGACTGCATTGCTGAGCACTGCTGTAATCTGATGGAGTGATTCAGCAGAACTCATCAGCCTGCAAACCTGCCTCCCCTGTCACAGCCTAATGTTTCATGTGACAGTGAAATAAATAAACTCATAATAAACAAAGGTTCAGTGACAGGTGAGGGAGGAAAGCTGTGACTCAGTAGCCCTGCAGCTTCTGATGCTGCTCACAACATTGATCTCTGCTTTCTTCACCACAGACAGTGCTCTGTGCTTGCTCAAAATCTTTGCAACTGGAGGCAGAAGCAAGCTGAACAAAACCCAGTGCCCTTGACCATGACTAATGGCACCCAACTGTATTAGATGTGAGACAGGCTTGTAGGGTGCTGCAGGCACCTCCATGGGGAAATGGGCAGAGTGTGTTGGTGTACATCAGTCACTCCAGGCCTGGTTTTATAACTTAATATTCTTTCACCATCAATAAAAGAGGCCCAGAGACAAGATGCTCCACACAAACCACAGGTGCTGGGTTGTACTGTGGCTCAGAGCTGCTGTCATTTTGGCTGCTGGTAAAGGAAAAAAATAATTCTGGACTCCTCAGTGTAGGGCAAGGAATTTGTTTCTTGTGGTTTTGCTGGTTCTGACTACTGAGCAAACACAGGGCCTGAACTGCAAAGCACCAGAGGACTGGGCATACTTAATTTAGCTTAATCTGGAGGAAAAGCAGGGTGGGTGGCTGTGCTCAAGCCTGAAGAAGCTGTGAATGGCAGGCCTCGCTCTTCCCATGGCTTGAGTCGTGCTGGCAGCAGCTGTTGGGAATCCAGCATAGTTCTGGCAAACCCTTTTCAGGTGAGAGTTGTGGTACGGCTCTGCTGGCTTCTTTCTTGTCAGCCTGCAAGCTACATTGGGTTAGCTGCTGTCTGTCATGATGGAGCTAAAGCAGCAAAAGGCTCTCTTTGCTTCCCAGCCTTTCTGGAAAGAAATGGGAGTGAAAGGTGAAGCAGCTGGAGGGAATGAGCCCCTGCTGCTTTGGGCTCTGCCAGCCTGGCACTGCCAGCCCTCCTGACCATGCTGGCACAGCCATGCATGGGGCGGGACCCACTCTTCAGCCTCCTTTGGAGCAGACAGGTGGAAAGCAAGCCAGCAAAATGGGCTGAGCAATCTGTCCAGGAATTATCCTGGATGGCAGGATGTCTTTGCTCTGACTTCTAGTCCCTGAGATGAGACTGGATGAGTTGAACACCAGCAACTTCTGAACTCCCAGAAGGGCTGCCCAGGGCTGTGAGTGAAAGCCTTGAATAAATATTTAATGTGGTCAAAAAAACCCAGTATGTTTGTAAGTGGACTGAGCAAACAAATCCACTTCTCACAGGATAAAGCCCTTTGAGTATTATGCTCAAGTCCTGTTGGAGCACAGACCTTGATGTTTGAGGTAAGGACAGCTTCAGAAGCTGCTGTTACCTGGGCATTTGGCATGCTGGCCCTCAGTCAGCTTTCACAATGGACTTGTGGTCTTTAATAAATAAGAGTGTGGATTGTCCCAGCTGTCAAGAGGCCAGGGCAGCTGCTGTGTTCAGTGTTTGGGTTAGCAGCCCTTCCTTGCAGGCCTCCACCATATGTGTGAGCAACGTGCATATTGTGTGCTCCCTGCCAAACTATCCCCAGGAGGCTCTTGACAGCATGTATTGTTTTCCTGGGGACAAAATAAAGATTAAAACTTTGCTAAAAAAGTGAGGGAGATAATGACAACTATCTCATAATTGGACCAACTGTAAGTTATCTGGCTTGAAACCTTGAAAGATGATTAAAGGTGCCAGATTGTTTTGTATGGCAGCAAGTGAAGAGCATTTTCAATGTCCTGCAAAATCAGGCTTTACATGAGAAAACACAGATAGCTTTAAAGAATTTCTCTCTTGTTCTGGGGCTGATGATCAACTTCTGCCTTTGCTGACTCAGAGTAGTACCTGTAGGATGCCCCTCTGGAGTTGCAGAGATCTGTTCAGTTGGGTAGACCAAAGAGTCAGGCAGATTTTCCAGCAAGTGGTGATTTACCAGGGGCAGCAATCTCTGGGCTGCTGCTTCAGCAGCCATTGCAATTTTTGATTGGGGGGGGGAAAAAAAACCACTACAGGTCTTTTTTATCTCACCTTATGAGTTGTCTTAGATTCATATGAAATGCCCCTTCAGAATAAAGGCCTGAAGGGGAAGAAGGAGTTCAGTCTTGAAAGCTTGCTTGTCTCTATGCTTCCCACTTGCACACTGAGCACATATGTGCATATGTAGGACCTTCCCAAGGTGATAAACTCCTTTTTTTTCTTGTTTGTGTTTTCAGGACAGCCAGTGTGGAACTGTAATTGATGTCAACATAGAGTGTGCTGTGAAATTGGTCGGAACCAACTGCATCCTCTACCCTGTCAACAGCAAAGACCTACAGCATATCTGGGTGAGAATGCAGCCAAAATACAAGTGGGAGCCAGGGCTTGGTGGTTTAAAGGGATGCTGCTGAATCTCAGTGAAAGGGAAGCATCCATATTGTACAAGATGCATCTGTGGTTTGGTTTTATTTTAAACTTACTGCAGGCATCCTTCCTGGAAGAAGATGATGCAGTATCACCTCATCTCCCCATCTGTTCTGTATGTTTCTGATTGTATTGCTGAGACCAATTTGACTTGAAGGGCTAGGTTGACATTACAATGTGTGAGAACTTCTGCATTGACATGGGCTGGTGTGACAACCTGATTGGGACGGCCTCGTGGCAATGCCACAGAGCTTTTGAGCTGCAATATGGTTACTGTTTAAACAGGCTATACAAATGCTGAGCTGAGTCAAGCATCTTTCTGTTAGCTGGAGCAGTCTGAAACGTATCTGGTTCTTCCTCTTTGCATGGTGGGTGGTTTCCAGAGACCAGGTGGGATAGGATTTCATCATTCTTTTTCATCTGGGAGGTGTCACAACCCTTCTGGGGAAGCAGCTTGTGGCAGGACAGAGGGATGCAAGTTTCTCTGGGATAGAAAACTAGTTTGGGATAAAAATAAATTGTTAATCGTAACTGAAGGCAAGTGAGGATTGGCAGAATGTCTTGAATATGACTTAAAATTTAAGTTCTGAGGAAGAAAGATCTCAGAGAAAGCCTGAGCTATATCACTGGAGGATCCAGGCTGTGGGCTCACTGCTAAGCAGATTCTTTGGTGTTTGTTAATTCCTGCCAGATCTGCAGTTGCTGTCCTCTGTCCCTTTGCTAGCTAGTGTGCATTGTGTGAGGACTTAATTGATGACTCAGAGCACAAGGCTTGATATTTATAAGGTTTTGTTTCCCGTTTTCTTCATAGCCTTTCATGTATGGTGACTACATAGCCTATGACTGCTGGCTGGGCAAGGTCTATGATTTGAAGAACCAGGTCATCCTCAAGCTTTCCAATGGAGCCAGGTACTTCTGTCTTTTGAAGACTGTTCCCTTTGACTTTCCCATTAGGAGAACTAGAAACAGGCTGGGCTTCATTCACATACTGCTAAGTTATCTGTTTGCATTGTCTTCAGCTGTAAAGTTAAGAATATATCTTCCTCTGAAAATATTGAGGTTCACTGGTCACTCACAGCAAAAGCTGCTCTCCAAAAGATGACTTCTTTTTCAATCTCAGATCAGTGCTCAGCAACTAAAGCAAGTTGGTGTTTGAGCTGTACATCTCCTTTGAAAAAGTAGCTGCTTAAGATGGATCGTTATTCCAGACCTTTTCTCAGAAGGAGAGTAGGACTTGATGCAGGACAGACTCTTACCTTAAAAAAAAGTCTGTGACGGTGTAGAAACTTGCAGGCTAGTGGTTTTTAGCAAAGATGAAAGAGCAGCCCAAGATTGAACAGCTTTGCTTTTTCACTGTTATTTGCACTGAAAAAACACTGTTAGGAGTGTTTTTTCAATGAAGACATAATCCAAAGTCATCTCTCTAGAGAGAGATTTAGCCAGAGATAGTGAAAGAAATATCTGATGGACACTTTTGCAAAGGCAGCAGAAGGATCTGAATTGTGTTCCTTGTGCATGTCAGACTGTTTGTTACCTGTGAGCTAAACCCCTGTGAATTCACTACATTCACTCTGTTACTGAGGCTTATCTTGTCCAACAAGTGTTTTTAATTGATGCAAGGGAAGGAACCAGTGGAGGGCCAAAAGGCTTTTGGGCCTGGCAGCTGGGAAGCGACCCATCTGTCTTGTAAATTGAGTGTTGACATGGCTGTTTAAAAAAACCCAACTCTAAGAGAAGCAAGTACGAGAGCTATACCAGATGATTGATTGGTGATCTGTGAATTTGATTGTTTTAGCATTGGGTTAATCCAGGCTGGAAGGCTCTTGTACATATGTTACACTGGAAGTGAAAAATAGCTGCACTTCTGTGTATGGCCTGCAGTTCCTGGTGCAGTTGCTTGGTATCTGTTACCAGCTCATGTATAGCTATGTAAAGTAAGGGAACTGTTTTCAGAATCTTTTCCTAATGAATCATTTGAAATCCCCCCAGGAACTCAGCCTGGGAATGAATACTGAAACAAATATACCCAAATTGCCTTTAGATTGTAGCATCAGTGTGAATAACAACTGGGACCTTTGCAGCAGATAAATCATGTCCAGCACCCTGCATATTACTGGATTTTTATTTTTTTCACATGGAATTGGAACCTTTAGGTAGCAGGCAGTGCTTTTATAGCTTTTCCATAACCAGCTTTGCTCTGAACCATAAAAGCTCAGTGATACACTGCTGGGTATGTGGACAGACCTGCTTAATGAGTGTCATTAATTTGGTGTTGTTTGCTTTTGAGGTGGATGACTTTGGAAATAAAACCATGTCTCTTGTCTGTTTTCCAGGTGTTCTATGAGCACAGAAGATGGAGCCAAGCTGTATGACGTTTGTCCTCACGTCAGTGACTCGGTGAGCTTCGGGTTCTCCTCAGAGCCTGTGCAGGAGGGAGGGAAAAGACAAAACTAATAGGCATTTATGAGTCCTAAAAATTAAATGATGCATCGCTTCACTAGATCTTCACTTGAAGTAACAGGATGTAGCTAAAGGTAATGTTAGCAATGAGCAGGTTTTGAGGAGCTATTACAGTTAGTATATCCAGCTGCTTTCTTTGCAAACAACTTGCATAACACGTAGTCAGATGGCTGATGTCAAGGCAGTTCACTGCTCATTATATCTGTAAATGCTTTAAAAGGCATTTACTCCATTTAATGCCTTCAAAATTGTTTCTCTTCTGGAAAAGGGCACATTGTTTAAAAGGTGTTCTGCTAGCAGCACATTGCCACATCAGTTTAAATACGACCTCTCTCATTATTGTAGTCCATGACTTTCTCTGAATGGAGACCTGCCACTGTACTAGCATGTTCCAAATCACAGGGTGGGGACGGCTTTACTAGCTTTTGGGTAAAACATAGTTCCCTATGTGATGATGGGATCTAACCTCTCTCACTTTGAAAGGCTGACATCTTGCTTGTTCTTCCACATAGCATCAGTAGGGCCTCGCAGCTCTCTGGCAGCAGTGTAACAGCCTGTAATCCTTAGGAACTAGCAATGCAGTCAGCTCTGAGCCTCTCTGCTTTCAAAGCAAAGAACCCTTTGATCTAAAACTGAACCTCTATTAAAATGTGATGTCTGCTTCTCTAAGAATAAATGAAATAGTTTAATAAGATGTGGTTTTCTTGTTCTGTACAGAAAGGGAGTGCTTTAGATATTCTCCAGTGTCTTGGTCTGCGCTGCTTTGGGTTGTGCAGTTTTTCTGCTTGAAAAATAGATGTTGTTAGTAACTCAGTTTTGAGATCTTTTGGGTCAGGTCACCTTTAAAGTATACATAGTCCTCTAGGGACTTGCAGTTTGATCTGAAGCATGAGCTGTCTCCAGTGTTACTCTTGATCCCTTGCTCAGAATTGCTGTGTGTTAGATATTTACCTGACTTAGATCTTGTCACACTGCTCTTATCTCTCCTGACAAATTACAAGACTTTGATACAGTGTAGTGCTCAGTATTTTATCTATCCTAAACTGCTCTGTCCGCCCCCACATTCTGAATCTTTGCCTCATCAAGTCACTCTAAATATCAGTGGGAAAGAGCTCTAGAACAATTGTTCTGTTTACCGTCCTGTTTAGTTTTCAAAGAACTGTCATATTAACTAATCCACCTAAGACAAGAATAATACAAACTTAGTTTGACAGAGGAGTGAAGGCGAGCATCCTCTGGCTCAAAGGTGTAGGTGCTTGAATTAGAGCATGGAAGAGAGATAGACCTTGCTCAGGACTCAGCCCACCTTGGCTACCTTGTTAGTAAAAATATTTCTGTGGAAATGCACGCCTTCCATTTCTTGCAAGTACCTTTGCTTCTCCCCTACTGAGTCAGTCCCCTTCAGATGTGTGACAGAGCAGGTTGCTATAGGAACTGCTAGGCTGACTTCAGGAGGGAAAGTTGCTTTGGGAGATGGGTAGCTTGCAGACTTTACCTTTACTTTTAGGCTTACTGATGACAAAACAGAAAAGCTGGAATGTTAAATCTTAGGAGTCCTTTATGCTGTTTTTTGCTGCCCACAGGGTCTCTTCTTTGATGATTCATACGGCTTTTATCCTGGGCAAGTCCTCATTGGGCCTTCTAAAGTCTTCTCCAGTGTGCAGTGGCTCTCGGGTGTGAAGCCTGTTCTGAGCACAAAGAGCAAGTTCAGAGTGGTGGTGGAAGAGGTAAGAACTGACAAACTGACACATGGCCATTTTCTGCGTTTTGGAGCAGCGGCATCTTGCCATGGTAACCTTCCAAGAGCAAATGCACCGTGCCTCTGTACTGAGGTGACAGATTTCTCATTGTGGCCTTTTGGGTGTGGTTTGGCTTCTCCTCCCAAGGGTCCCTGCTGACACCCTGTAAGGTGATGGTGTGCCAATACACTTAGAGGCCAGTACTGCTCATCATTAGGGGAGCAGAAGCACCTCTTCTATTGAAGCTTAATGTTGCATGTAGTGCAAAAAGGGAGAAACATTGCTGACTCTGCTGAAAGAGGGAGCAACTCCAAGTCCATTAGCATGTCTGTGACATTGGACCGCTGATTTGTATGTACTATAGTTTCTTTCCCAAGCCAGATGTTATCTTTCTTTAAGTTGAAAGCTGTAGAAGCTCTGTGTTGCCAGGAAGCACTGTAGTGTACTGGATGTGGTGAAACTACACTGGGCCATCTTAAATGATAAAAGTGGATTTGCTGCTTGCCTGTGTGTAGATGTTCAGATCCCTGCTACTGGTCTAGGAAAACCTCTGAGAAGTAAAATTGTCTCCTTTCTCTTCATATTGTAGGTACAAGTGGTAGAACTGAAGGTTACTTGGATCACTAAAAGCTTCTGTCCTGGAGGTACGGACAGTGTAAGTCCTCCTCCCTCCATAATCAGCCAGGAGAACCTGTCCAGGTGAGATCAGTTGAAAACCCCTTTCTATTCCCAGCACATAGGGCCTGCACAGACTGTGCCTACTGACTGATTAGACACAATGCTGCTGTTTCCAATGGGTTTTTCTCCTTGTATGCCTTTACATTCCAGAACTTCAAAAATGTGTGTGACAATAGCTTCAAAATTAGTTTAACAGGCTCCTGAGTTACAACCCAAGAACTAGCAGCCAATCAATCCTCTCCCAAGTACTCTCCATCTGACAAGTGCACTGAGGAAAGCAGTGTCTGGCAACAGATCACTTCTTCCCTTGTCCTTCCTTTGTTTCTGGAGCAGGTTGGATCTTTTGAAGTGTGTCTCTGGTAGGCAGGGAAGGTGTCTTGCTCTGATGCTGCAGGAGCATCTGGTGCCCTCTGCAGGCTTCAGCTGCTGAAACAGCCTGGACAATACTCGGGAAGAAAAGTCAGATGAGGAATAGCACAATGCAGTGTGATTCCTGCCTAGAGTTTGTAAGCTGGAGGAAAGCAGCTCTCAGATGACAACAAAAAAAAAAAAAGCCAGTGCCAACTTGAAATGTCTCTTGGCAGCTGTTTCTGGGAGGGGGAGCTAGAGAGAGAGAGAGGAATTGCTGGTGTCCCACCCAAACCCTTTGTCTCCCCACCCAGTTCCTGATGAGATTCCCACTTCTTTAGAATTATGTGCCTGGAAATGTCTTGGTGTGGTGTTAGCTTCTGCCACTCCAGGAGATGTGCTGCTGGCATGAGGTCATGCCAGCCTTGTTAAGGCACTGGTCTCTGCTAGGTTCTGTTACTGCTTTTGTAGTTTATTCATGACTGTCCTCCTCTTCTACCAGGGTAAAACGTCTGGGGTGCTTTGACCATGCCCAGAGGCAGCTTGGGGAAAGATGCCTCTATGTATTCCCAGAAAAAGTGGAACCTGCAAAACTCACCTGTGAATGCCCTGAGAGGAACTGTGTCCTCGGTGAAGGATCAGTTGCCAAAAAGGTGAGTTGAAGGGCTGAAGGGAGGCATTGACTTCTCGAACCACTTCTAGTCGCTGTGGCTTTTAAAGCAGAAATCTTCCTGGTAGTCATGTGGTCTGAAATGCGACTCCTGAAGTGGTGGTTGTAAAGAGTAATGGCTTGTTGTTGCCAGCGGGGAAGTCACCTTGTACAGCAGCCTGCACTGGGTGAAGCACACAGCTAATGCCATGAGAGAACAGGAACAGGACCTTAAAGCTGGAGGCTGTCACCTTGCAGGGATCAAGCCCTGTCAGAGCTGCTGTGCTCCAGCAGCCAGGACTGTTAGACATGGGTCATTTTCATTAGCACAGAACCACAGAATGGTGGTGGTTTGAAGGGCCCTGCAGAGCTCATCCAGCCGCTGCTAAAGCAGGTTCCCCTCCATCAGGGGCACAGGAACATGTCCAACATGCTTGGAAACCTCCCAAGCAGGAGCCTCCACAACCTCCCTGGGCAGACTGGACCAGGGCTCCCTCACCTCAGCATCAAAGGAGTTTCTCCTTGTTCAAGTGGAGCTGGTTGTGTTCCAGCTTTTGCCAGTTACCCTTAGTCCTGTCACTTGAGACAACAGGACAAAACTGCTGCCCCATCCTCACAGAACTTGAGGCTTCTCATGGAGCTGAACTTTGTGGTGAGATCCTTGCTACAATGAGACAAGGCAGAAGTCTTTGCTTCTGAGGCCAAATGTGTCATGCCATGGTTTTTATATGCTGGCTGTAGCAGCAGTTATTCCTAGAATAACAGGATATCACCAGTATGGCCAGTGACCTCCCTGCATAGCTGTGTCTGTTACACACATTAACTTCTGCAGCCTCCTGTGACTTTCCGTAACAAAAGGTTCAGAACATGTTTAAAATAGCTTTAAGGAGACAAGCTCACTGTGCTTGGACTAGTCCTGGGCTGCTCCTGAGCTGAGCAGTAGTGAGGTACTGGCTTGCAGAGTACAAACATACAGAGGCCCACGAGGTGCTGTTTCCTCTATGTACAAAGGTCAGCATCCCTGTGTTGGCTGGGGGCTTGGTGAGCACACAGACATATTGTCTGACCCAGCTCTGCTTTGCTGTAGGTGAGGCGGCTGCTGAAGAAGCAGATAGTGAAGATCATGTCGTGCTCCCCAGAGTCTCAGAGTACCAGTGAAGCTCCTGACAAAGAGTCTGCGGCACCTGCTGACCAGAAAGCAGAAGAGCTTAAGCCAGAACCAAAGTGTGAGCTGGATGACTCTTCCAACAGTGCACCGAGTCCTGGGGAGAAAAAGGAGGAGCAGGCTGAAGAAGCGGGGAAGGAGAAGGGAGGAGCAGCACGGCAGCAGCAGCCTCCCTTCCTGCTGAAAGACGAAGGGGCGGCTGACTACCGGCTGCAGTCCATGGAGCAAGATGCCGATGATGAGGCAGCTGATGACACTGATGACACCAGCTCTGTCACTTCTTCTGCCAGCTCCACTGCCTCCTCCCAGAGCGGCAGCGGCACCGGCCGCAAGAAGAGCATCCCTCTGTCCATCAAAAACTTGAAACGGAAGCACAAGAAGAAGAAGACAAAGATTTCACGAGAGTTTAAGCCAGGAGACAGGTGAGTTGTGTTTCCAAACCCAGGCATACTTGCCAAAATGTCCCTTCTTCAAGTTGACAGCTGCAAGCCACCTGGGCTGGGCTGGACGATGGTGCTGTGTCTCCTGTTAGGACACCGCTTGGTAGTAACTGACAGTGAGTATCTTGTGATGACTGTGCAGTGGCCTGTGTGAAATCGGCTTTATCTCAGTCCAGCTTCTGATGAAACTGGGGCCATGTGATGTGCTACTGATGCTGTTCTATTTCAGCTATGCCTCAGGGCATGGACAGAATATTTGTGTTGCACTAGGCTCTGTACACAGGGAAGGAGCCAGGTGAATAAAGATTGCACAGCTTAAATGTGACACTAATTGGTTACCTCCCTGGCAGCCTCTGCAGAGAGGCTGGGGACAGGCCTGTGCTTAGCAGGAATGGACAGCTTATCCTCAGAGAGTTGTCAGCAGGGAGGTCTGTGCTGGCAGGAGTTTGCACTGCAGTGGTCTGTTATCCTTGCCCTGCTCTGGACAGAGATCTGCAACTTTTGCCAGCACCATACTTTATTGGTTTTTTAATGAACAAAGTGCACTCTGAGAGCCTTGGGGGAGGGGAGCATTGTGTGTATCTGCCCATTTCTAGATAAAACTGGATCCCAGCAGCTTTTACCTTTTACCTACCTTAATGAGTGAGACAACTGTCTTGGCAGCTCCCCTGGGCTACTGAGCTGTGTACAGATCCTGCAGCAGGAATGAACTAGTGCAGGATAATAAGTGAGAATCCTTCCAGAAAAGTGACACTATCAAGATTCAGGGGATCTGATAGTTTGAGAAATGCCACAAACTTCACTCACTTCATTGGTTAGGTACTTTAGCTTTGCCTGTGTACAGGGAGAGTTGGTCATTTAGTCCTTGTGGGTTTTGGAAAAATTGGATTTGATGGTCACAAACCTCAGCAGAGCAGTATTTGAGTGAAAGAGAGTGTGTGCTAGAGCTCCTGGGAACTGCTTCTTGGTTCACTTTTCACTTCTCACCCCTCTCCTGAATGCCTTTTTACTTCACTAAAGGCTATATAAACCTCATAGCTTTCTGTGCCATGCAGGCAGTGGGGAGAGATCCCTGTGACACCACCAAGCATTTCCTGTGCTGCATCTGGGCAGCTCCATGGAGGGAAATGCAGAGATCAGATGTTGGGACACATTGCAGAGATGACCATGTCACAGAGAATAAGAAACAGAGGGTTTTCAGCACAAAATATGAAACCCCAGCTGAGACTTTAAAGGGTGTTTGTGGCAGCTGGTCACAGCTCGGTATGAGGGGGTCTCCACTGTTGCAATACTGAGCTGAAGCCAGACTATCAGGAGGTGTGCTGCCAAGCACTGCTGAGAAATACAAAGTGGATGGCCTTGCTGCAGTTAGTCACCAGCTCTGGTGTGGCAGCTCATCTCTGGCTGCAGGGAACCACCTCATCGTTTAGTGACCTGCTTCAGCTTTCTGGGCAGCACGTACACCTCTGGTTGTGTTTTAGGGAGGATATGCAGGGACTCTTTTTCTAATGCCAAGTTGTGACTTGTGGTTGCAGAGCAGCATACACTGCACTCCCCAGGCAGGACTGTATGGGGTCACCTGCTTTTCCACTCCCCTGCTCCCAGCTCCACATGACTCCACTTGCCCAAGGACCCATCTGTTGGCATGTCACCCACCACACTTGACCTGTTACAGAGTTCCTTTTCTGATCATTTTTGCTATTGAATGCTGGCCCTACTAGAAACTTCATGTTCTGTCTCTGACATTCACGAAAACAGTGCTGGAGGGAAACAGTTGGATTTGCCTTATTGTTTCTTCTTTATGGCTTGACTTGAATCTCACATAAATGCACCACTTGTGTTTCTATCTGCAAAATAAAGGCAACGTTTAAAATCAACATGGGATTCAATTTGTTCTGTGCTGTGGGAGACATGGACATGATGGAGGGCTCATCAGAAGAGCCTGTCCAGCTAGACAGCTGCTCTGTTCCTCTTGCCCCCAAGCAACTTGCCTCTTCAAGCAGCTCTGTCACGCTCCCCAGCAGTGTGCCAGCATGTGGTCCATTGTTGTGTGTTTGGGTTTCATTTCTGAGCTGCAGGAACACACATGTATGTATTTGAACAGCTGGAAAGGAGACTTGTCTCTAAATCCTTTTGCTTTACCCACATTCAATGTGTTGCTGCTTGCTTTCTTTCTGGAAGGGCTGAGATGGATGCTGCTGTATCTCCTCTAGTTTCAGACTCCTCAGAGCTGCCAAGCTGGGAGGTGCTTCATTGGGAAGATCTTAAGTTTCAAAGTATTTGAACCTCTTGTGCCTCTGCCAGGGGTGGAAAGTGGTTGCTGGTAGATGTTCATTTGCTCTACTAGGAATAGAAGTGAGCACAGCATCAGCTCCCTGGAAAGTAAGTCTTCCTGCAATATAACATCTGCACTGATTGAGAACCTCTCAAAACAAAGGCTGCTCTGTAGCTGCTTGCACCAGGGTTTCCTTGACTTGCTTCCCAGCCTGTTGATACATGCACCTTTGTATTGCTGAGAGCCTTCTTGATATTGGCAGCATCCCATTCTGGTGTGCTCATGCCAGTTCCCTCTGGTAACTCATTGCCTTTCTGTGTTGCCAGGGTTGCTGTGGAAGTGGTGACCACCATGACTTCAGCTGACGTGATGTGGCAGGATGGCACCGTGGAGACAAACATTCGCTCCAACGAGCTGATCCCAGTCCATCATCTGGACAACAACGAGTTCTGCCCTGGGGATTTTGTGGTGGACAAAAGAGGTATTGGCTGTCAAAACAATGCTCTCCTCAGGGAACAAGCATGCTCTTAATTGCAAAGCACTCTTCAATCTGAATCTCTTACTGTCCATTGTAGCCCTCTTGCCTTAGCTGTTAGTAGTACTCACTGAGGTAGGCACAGGAGCCTGACAAGGGACAGACTGACGCAGTTGACTTAACAGGAGTGTCAGCACAGAACCATTATTTAAATACCAAAGTTGAACTCTGACAACAGGGAAGATGTTGAAGGATTAAATGCCAAGGAGCAAAGCTAGGTTTCTCAGGTTTTCTGTAGGGGTGGCTCA
The DNA here is from genome assembly GCA_013401255.1 of Urocolius indicus. NCBI lineage: Eukaryota > Metazoa > Chordata > Aves > Coliiformes > Coliidae > Urocolius > Urocolius indicus. Next base: position 67,166 of record WBNH01002866.1, read on the forward strand.
CTTTTTCCTTGCAAGTGGATGCCTCTGAGCACTCTTGCAGATTGAGGGGGAAGAGTAATAGCTCACCTCAGGCTGCTGTCTCTGTATGCCTTGTGTATCATGCCTCTGTTTTTTCCTGGAGGGTTTTGAGATGCAGAGGCATCTTCTTTTCACTAGTTGGTGATGCTTATGAGAGTCATGGTATGAGTTCAAGGAGACTTACAGCTTTGTGATATTAAATGTTCACGGCACACCATCTGGCTCTCAGCTCCTCATCTCTCCTGGCAGGGGTAGAACCTCAACAGGGGGGAGCAGGAGATTATTGTCAGGTTGCCTGCCTTCCATCTTTGTCCATTTTTCCAGAGAAGCAAAATAGGTGGCCCATTTCTAGATGAAGAGCTTGACATCCAGGGCTGCTCTGAGAGCTCTTGGCCAGCCTGTCCAGAAACTGCGAGTCTTGGTGCAGAAATAACCCGGGAGGCAGAGCACTGAAGTAACAGCATGTTTTCTCTTGGTGACAGAGCTCAAACTGAATGTGTTCACCCAGTCCAATGCAACATGATTTTACTCTGTCATCACTCTATACTCCATTAAAATGCAACTCACTAGCCAAGTACAATTTTGACTGTGTAGGAAGAACTGCTTTTCCTCATGCCACTCACAAATGGAAGGTTTTTAGCTATGAGGCTGGTTTCAGCTTGGTTGCTGACAGCCTCAGTTGCTGTGCAGTCTGTGCACTACCACTGAACTTGTCTCTTTTCTTCCCTACCATTGTGACCAAAAGCCCAGAGCTCCCAGGACCCCGGGTTATATGGAGTCGTGCAGTCTGGTGACCATATTGGCCGCACTTGTGTGGTGAAGTGGTTCAAGTTGAAGTCCAGTGGAGATGATGTGGAGGTAAGTGCCTGTTGGAACCAACTAAGAGGAAGCAGACATAAAACAGCACAAGCTTCACAGATAAGCCTGGGAGTTAGCTCTGTGGTGGAGCTTGTCCTTGAGGATGGGAACAGCAATGTGCTTTTGGGCCTGGGAGGCTTAGCTAGAGGTGATGTCACTTCATATTTGTAGATGCCTGCAAGGCAGCAAAGACTGAGCAGTGAGTTTACATCCCATAGTCAACATAAGTTCTGGTATGGATGAAGATTTTTGCTGAAGTTGTCATGGACAGTTGATTTCTTCAGTTAACTATAAGAATTTTTCCTTCTTGAGTTTTTTGTTAGTTCATGGAAAGAGAATTCATCTATTGCTTGTTGTCCTGCTTGCTTCTGCCAGGCTCTCTTTCTCATAGTCAGCCCAACACGTCTTTCTCAGGACTTGTAGGGGCCCTGGGTTTTGCTGAATCTTACAATCATAGAATGGTTTGGGTTGGAGGACACCTTAAAGACCCTCCAGTTCCAACCTCCCTTTTTTATTTCCAACTTTCCACTAAGCCAGGTTGATCCAAGCCCCATCCAACCTGCCCTTGAAAGTCTTGATGGACTACAGTCTAGTTGGAGGTGAGAAAGGGACCCACTCAAACCACACCTGTGGTGTTCTGCTTTAGGACAGCAGACCACGATGTCATGACTGATCAGGGCCCTTTACATCCAGAAGCAGATCATCATGCTGGGGTTGTTCCACTGTACCCATTTCTTATGCTGTGTGGACTTCTGTCTCTCTTCCTGCAAGAGAAATGAAAGGCAAAACATTTCCCATTATTGACAAGTATCTAGTCAGACATTTCCTGCTGTTTTGGCTCATTTCAAAAGTAAACTCTGACCCTTTGGACCCCAGTGAACTGCTTTGGGAAATGCTGGTGTTCAGAAGGGAGTGAAACGTTGTTCTTGCACATCTTGTGATCATAGTGATGTGGAACCTGAAGTAAAGGTGAGAGTGGGCAGATGAGATGGAATATCTGCTTCCTCTCATTGTTGTGCCTTGATTGATGTGCTACAAGGTGAGGTGACAGGAACAGCTCCTTGCGGGCCGATGGAGCAAGTGCAGATTGTCAAAACAGAACACAGAGTGCTTTCAAGTGTTGAAAGGCTGCTCAGAAGGTCATTGCAGCAGCCTGGGCTGATGTGTGTGGTTGTGTCTGGGCTGCAGCTGATCGGGGAGGAGGAGGACGTGAGCGTGTACGACATCGCTGACCATCCTGACTTCCGCTTCCGCACCACGGACATCGTCATTCGCATCGGCAACTCGGATGGAGCCACGGCCAAGGAGGATGAGGTGGGTTCTGGCCACAATGATGTGACTGCACTGTCACTAGGTGTTACTGCAGGTACTTGGAAGAGTCAACAGAAGGGCTTTAAGCCTCCCTTGGACATCCTGACTCTCTGACTTGCTTGTTTTGTGTCAGTGTCCCTCCTGTCATGAGCAACGTAACAAACCTCTAAATCTGGGGGAGGATGTAGCCTTGAAATGCTTTGACCTTGATGACAGAGTCCGTGGCAGAACAAGAAGAAAGTTGGGATGAGGATCAAACATACACCTAAGGGGGTTTAATAAAACTCCTGCTTAGGATTTCACAGTAACTTTATAGAAGGATGTTCTGTAGACTCCTGAGCAAGAGCAGAGGTGGATTGATTGGTCATGAAACCAGTTTCACTTGGCAACAGAAAACTAGGGTTCTGGTTTTCATCTGAGTTATTATCTACATGTTAATTTTGTTGAGCTGATTGATCTCTTGGGGAGGAAGAGGGAGCAATTTGTATTGCACAGCTTACACTCTTTGCTAGGAAACAAGCTGCTTTACTGCACAGGGCAGACCTCCAGCTTCTGAGACTGCTGCCCTAAAGGGAGTTAAAAGGTATAGTGTGGCTTTTACTTGGGTTCTAGTTTCAGCAGTATGAAATACATCTGAGCTTTCTCAACTGACCTAAATAATCTTCTTCTAGTGTGAGATGCTACTCACTGTGCACCCCCTGTGCCAACTGTGTCTGTCCGCCTGCTCCCTGGCACCTCACTAGAGGGCAGCCCGGTTCAGGGGAAGGGCCTGGCCCCTCCTGGCAAACCCCGAGCCCTGCTGCCTTCAGGGAAGGGGTGGAGGGTGCAACCCTGAGATCACCGTGGTCCTCCCCAGGCATCAGGAGCTGCTGCCAGACCAGTCCTCCTGGTCCTCTTCTGCTTCAGGGCAGAACTTTCCTTCTCAACATGGCAGTGTTGTGGGGTTTCTCCCGGAAACCCTGTCTGCAGGATCCTTCTTCCCCCCGAGGTGCCATTAAGGAAGTCTGAGTGTATGATCAATGTTTAGTTCCCCAACAAATCCACCTAAGGTGGCATTGCACAGCCCAGCAAAGTGTCCTTTGCCATCAGGAGACAGGGACACTTGTGCTGCAGGCTGTGAGCGTCCCTCCAGGTGGTTCTTCAGTTGAGGAATATTTGTTTCTGAAACCTTCCTGCCTCTGCCTTGGAATGCCTGGGAAAGAAAGGGACTGACAAACTGTTCTTGTTCCCACAGCCTTCAGTCGGGCAGGTGGCTCGTGTGGATGTCAGCAGCAAAGTGGAAGTGGTGTGGGCTGATAACTCCAAGACTATCATTCTGCCTCAGGTGAGGTCCTGTCCCAGCTCTTGAGATCCTTGTAATTCTTAACTGAGGGACAAATACTGATTTTTAAATCCTGAGTGCAGAGAGGTTTTACTGGGTGAGGGAATCTTGCTGTATTTATGCCTCCCTTCCTGTATGATAGGGTGGCTTCTCAATTCTCTCAGCACATGAACATCCTTCCTTTGCCAGCACTGGGCCACTAACTGCTCACCACTGCTCTTGATTAGAGAGAAACAGGAATGTGTGGGCAGACTACTGCTTATTCACAGCTCTGCTCCTGGCCCCTAGCACCTGCAGCTTTGTGGAGGGGGCTGCAGAGCTCAGGGATCAGCAATTCTGCTTTGAGCCAAGGTTCACTGCATTGGCCACCTTTAAGGCTCTGTAGAGGGACCATTGCTTGTTTTGTCTGACTTGTGGAATGGCACCATAGTGTTTTCTTTGGTTAAAGAAGCTCCTCCAGAAGCAGGACCAGAGCTACAAGTCACCTTGGCTAACCTAGGCATCAGACCCCAATCACTTCCCAGAGCACAGAGGTGAAAAGGATTGAGTGGGACCTTCAAATACAGATTCAAGTCCACTTCACCCTGCTGATTTCTCACCTGCTTGGCTCTAAGGTTTCTATTGTACTGGCTTGTAATCTTATTCACTGCTCCATGTACAGCTTCCTCCCGTGTCCTTTCTCTTTGCTGCCCCAAATTCAGGCAGACAGCCTAGAGACAGGAGACCTGTTTCTGTAGGGCCCCATCTGTGTCACTGCTGCAGAGATGCCTTTGCAAGTAGAAACTACTTGATCAAGATTTCTTTTTAACCAGGCAGCTCTGCATTAATTACAGTAGAATAGTCAATGCCTGCACTGTGGCAGTGGGCTGAGTGTTACAAAGCAGGCTGCTGTCTCCCTTCCCCCTGGTGTCACATGTGCTTGGATCACAGGCACAATTGGGGGCCTCGCGCGGGCTGCACAAAGGGTTGTTCTCGTGCCGTGGTGCTGGGGCTCTGCAGCAGCTCCTGCTGTGGCACACCACTCCCTTCCATGCTGCTCCTCTGCTTCATTATGAGAGCTGAGGAAATGTCAGGAGCATGAATTATCAGTTGGTAAAGCTGTGATTTATCAATGCCTGTCCATGTGCCCAGAGACAAGCTGTCTGGCTGCTTTTTCTCAGATCTAAAAATAAAGATGGCATAACTGGCTAATTAACTTCCCAACTCAGATTTGGATTAGCTTTGAGGGCAGGGATGACTTTTCCTGCCTGCAGTCACTTGTGTTGAACCCAGCTAACCTCTGCTTGGCTGCCTGTCTCTGGGTGGCACGGGGCTGGTGCAGGTCAAGGCTTTGACAAGATGACTGTGTGTCTGTGCACTTCAGCCTCTGGGGTCATATCTTGCAAGATTAAGAGGATTCTTGGGTTGTCATTCAAGTGGCAGAGGCCTATGGATAAAATACTCCCATCTTGTAATGCTTAACACAGCCCTATAAAGTTGTTCTTGCTCCCCTGCTGCTGCATTGCTGCTCGTGGCTGGAGTGTATCTGTAAGCCTCTGCAGGGAGACTTCACGAGGCATGTAGCATGTGCAAAAGCACAATTGAAAGAGGTGAGGCCAGCCATAGTATGGATGGCTTCAGCGTCCAGTAGTGAAGGGGAAGAGAGCATTTTATGTAAGAGCTTATTCAGCAACTTGGGTTAAGCTGCATTGTCCCAGGTGAATTTTAAGCAGCAGTGACACAGAACAGCTGAAGCAGTGTAGCAAGGCCCTGACAGCCTGTGGTGTGTGTGCTACAGAAGAAGAAAGCTGGTGTGGGAATGGTTTCCTGGTTCCAGCATTGTCTCTGTGGAAGGACAGGCAGCCAGACCAGGGCTCTGTGCCAACACAGTCGCTGGTACAGGAGCAGGACTACAAATGCTAACTCCACACATGACACCCAATATCTTCTCATCTGTCCCTGCATTCAGAACTCTGGGACATTCAGGTGGCTGTTTAATGCTCTCCTTGGTGGCTGGATCCCAGCCATGAGCATGGCTGCAGCCCACCTAGAACTTGCCCTAGTTTTCCCCCCAATGTCTTGCTTTGAAAGGTGGAGATGGGGCTATGCTGATTCACAGTCTGTGCTGCTCATTGATGAGCACATTCTTTATCACACACAGTCCACCCTGGATAGATGGAAGAGGTGGAAACAAATTCTAGCTGTGAGCTCACTTTTTATGGGCTTGTCTGCATGCCAAAACCAAACCAGCTAAAACTCTGGGCTTCAGCCTCTGATATCTCTTGTAACTCTACTCTCCTTTAGCACTTGTACAACATTGAATCAGAAATTGAGGAGTCAGACTATGATTCTGTTGATGGCAGCACCAGCGGGGCCTCCTCTGAGTGGGAGGATGAAAGCGACAGTTGGGAGACAGACAATGGCCTCATGGAAGATGACCACCCAAAAATTGAGGACTTGGAGCCTGAGGAGCCAGCAGCAGAGGAGGTGAAAAAAGTAGAGGAACAAGTCCAGGGAGCTGTGGCTATGGCAGTTGCAGATCTTGCTGTGGAGAAAGCCGGCAAGGACGGGACCCCAAAGAGCTTCCGGGAGCTAAAGGAGGCCATCAAGATCTTGGAAAGCCTGAAAAACATGACTGTGGAGCAGCTGCTGACTGGCTCCCCCACCTCCCCAACAGTGGAGCTGGAGAAACCCACTAGAGAGAAGAAGTTCTTGGATGATATTAAAAAGCTGCAGGAAAACCTAAAGAAGACTTGGGATAACGTGGCTATTGCAGAGGAGGAGAAGATGGAAGCCATGGTGGAGACAGAGAAGAAAGAAGAAAAAGCTGAGGCACAGACACCTGTGAGGTCAGAGTGGCCCAGTGAGACACCAGTGCTCTGCCAGCAGAGTGGAGGCAAGCCTGGAGTCACCTTCACCAGTGCCAAGGGAGAAGTCTTCTCTGTGTTGGAGTATGCTCCAGGTGAGTGTGGCAGCTCAGGCCCCTGGGGGGTACTGCAGTGGGCCTTTCTCCAAACCCTTGACCTCTAGGCCTTTTGGACTGAGTATCCTCTCTTCTTCCCAGTCCTTTTCACAGCTTATTAACAAGGGAGGAGAAATGAAGACAAATACTGTAGCACAATCTGTTCTGGGACCTTAAACTTGCCTTTTAGATGGCATCTCTAGGCACTGCTGGAGAAGAGGGCTTCCCCTTTGTCCACATTGGTAGCTGACTTGGCAGGTACATTCTTGAGAGCTGCAGGGTTTGTTCAGGCCTTTTTGCAGGGATGGATTGGTTGAGAAGCAGAGCAGGCACAGCTGGTGTTCTTGTGCTGGGTGTCCTTGGTGGGGTGAGTGTCCTTGGTCATTTGTGCTAAAGCTAATCAACCAAAAATGAGAACATCTGGTTGTGTGGAAGGTTGGTGGCAGCAGAGCCCAAGGTGCTCAGGGAGCCAGCCAGGCCAACCTGTGAGGGAGAGCGGGACAAAGGGTTCTACCCCCGCAGGTGCATATAAAGAAAGGTGGAGAATTATGTTCAAGGCTTTTGTGAAGATGATGTCTTCAGTCTGCATGATGATGTGTCCTTGTCCTGGCTGTGGGACAGGGCTCCTTTGTGAGGCACAGGGACAGTGCTGTGTGGGACCATGGGAACAGGAGATGCAGGTTGTGGCTGCTGTAAAGTGTGGGAAAATCATCTCTCAGCTGCCTCTTGGCTCAGCTTCAAAGCAAGTCAGCTCTTCTCTTCCAGATGATACCTTTAACACACAGGTTGGTTTGCCTTCCCAAGGAAGCTGTGGCATGTTGCAAAGACAAGCTTTAATCCCTCTCTCCTTGCCCCATAGATACCCATGCCTTCAAGAAAATGGAGTTCCAGCCCCCAGAAGCAAAGAAGTTCTTCAGCACTGTGAGGAAGGAGATGGCTCTGCTGGCCACCTCCCTGCCTGATGGCATCATGGTCAAAACCTTCGAGGATCGAATGGCAAGTGCCTGCTTTGAGCTGCCTGGCTGTTAGTGCTGGGCTCAGCATCCAGATTGCTTGCTTTGGAATTCCCTGCTTAGCCTTAATCCCTTGCTTTAGAGCTGCAGGAATGTGTGCAGCATGTGAAATCTGGCTGGGATTCCTGTGCACAACTGCTTTTGTGTTCCCCATGTCAGGGTGAGCCACAGGGAGCTGCTCCCTGCAGGAATCCCCTCCAGGATGCTTTACCCTCTGGACTGCTGGTCCTGCTGAGCAGGGAAGTGTGTCTAGATCTGAGCTCTCCAGCTCCAGAGGGACAGGGAACTGCTGAGGAGAGGCCAGTGCAGGGCTACAGAGATGGTCAGGGGACTGGAGCATCTTCCTTATGAGGAAAGACTGTGTGCCTTGGGGCTGTTTAGTCTGGAGAAGAGGAGCCTGAGGGGAGATCTCATCAACACTTCTAAGTCCCTGAAGGGTGGGTGTCAGGAGGATGGGGGCGACACTTTTGTCTGTAGTGTCCAGTGACAGGACACAAGGGGTAATGGACATGAACTGGGACACGAGCAGCTCCACTGAAACACAAGGTGAAACTCCCTTGGTGCTGAGGTGAGGGAGCCCTGGCCCAGGCTGCCCAGGGAGAGTGTGGAGGCTTCTTCTCGGGAGGTTTCCAAACCCACCTGGACACGTTCCTGTGCCCCTGCTGGAGGGGGAACCTGCTTTAGCAGGGGCTTGGGCTGGATGATCTATAGATGTCTTTTCCAACCCCCACCAGTCTGGGATTCTGTGAAGGGTGGGTGAGCAGCAAGGGGCTGGTGTAACCAGTGAGCAGCTTGGTGTTTGCTAGCCATTCTCTGAAGCCCTGCTTCAGATCCTGAGGCCCAGTCTGCCATCAGGCCCCAGCAGAACTTGCAGCTTCCAGAGGGAAGGTGCCCAGAGATGTGTTGCTTGAGCTGACCCTCGTCTGGGCCAAATCAAATCAGAGTCCCTCTCTCCCTCTGAGGCAGGAGGACTTGTCACAGTGCCTGGCTTCTCTCTTCTCTCCACAGGATCTCTTCTCAGCACTTATAAAAGGGCCCACACGCACACCCTATGAAGATGGCCTCTTTCTCTTTGACATCCAGCTCCCCAACATCTACCCTGCTGTCCCCCCTCTCTTCCGCTACCTCTCGCAGTGCAGTGGGAGGCTGAATCCCAACCTGTATGACAACGGCAAAGTATGTGTCAGCCTCCTGGGGACATGGATAGGCAAGGTAAGGCTGTCATCCCCCAGCCCTGGGAAGCAGGGCCTCTGCCAGGCTGCTTTTGGAGCGAGACACTTCCTACCAGGCCCAGAGTCCTGGGTGGCTTCTGGTCTCGGGTGGTGCTTGAGCTGGGGATAGTTCTGGCTTTGGGCTGTTTTAGGTGTGTGGAGCAGGGAACTGGTGTGTGTAGTTCAGCTGCTTCTTGGGCAGTGTTTGACCCTTGTCTGTCATCAATGAGGAGCCTGTGGCCAGACCAGACAGAGATGTCACCACCAGCATGGGAGGATGGTCCTCTGTGGTTTAGATCCCTCTCACCCACGCTGCAGACAAATCATGTAATGTGGCACAAGCCCAGCTGGAGGCTTGGAATAAACAGAGCCAGGGAAATGCTGGGGAGATTGGGCAGGTAGATGAGACAGGGCAGCTGGGGAGGGGTTGGAACTGATGTCTGGTGTGGATGGTTACACCATCCCAGGCAGAACTGGCCTGATGGGATGTGGTGATGGCAAAAAAAGAGATGTGAGTGAGGACAAGAGGACAGCAGCACAGCACAGCACATGCTTGTTGAGTCAGTGTCTTGTTCCTGCTGCAAACCACAGGAACTGGTGACAGGAATGCAGAGAGACTGGGGCCTCCCTGCATCTAACAGTTACCACAAAGCAGGCTGGGGTTTCAGCCCTTTAACACGCTTGTATGTGCATTTCAGGGGACAGAAAGGTGGACCAGTAAATCCAGCCTCCTTCAAGTACTCATCTCCATCCAAGGTAAATGTTCCTGCAGAGCCGGTGGGACGGGAAAGGCAGAGGGAGGAGGGGCTGCAGGCTGAGGAGAGCCACAGCTGGCATCTGCCACCTCAGGGGGTTAGTGCTGCCTTCTGCTCTCACCTTGCTGGACAGTGTCCTTATCTCATCAGTTCAGCAGGCAAAACAAGTGCAAGCTTTTCTCATACCCTGTTCTTTGGCTGCCTCCCAGGTCTCTGATACAATGCTTTCCCTTCTTCTCACTGCAGCAGCTAAGCACAGCACTGTTTTTCCTTGTTACTCTGAGCTGAGGAAGGTGAACTACTGTGTCCTCAGCTTGTTAACTGAAGTTGCTAAGCTGATGTTGGTGTGGAGGACTGTGTTTCTCTGCAGAGTCACCCCCTGGTCCTGCTTGGGCCCTGTTTTTGCACTTAATGATGGTGTTGGCAGAGAGTAATCAGGGGTGTGTCTAGACCAGCCCCAGGGCTTCTTGCCATAGGGTTTTGCCCTGCCATATCTAGTTTGGGAGCAGACAGACTGAATCAAATCTCTTCCTCAAGGCCAAGTCTCTGTGCAGGGAGTCTGGGCATGTGGCTTGAGAAACCTTTGATCCAGAGGGAGGGCTCTTGCCTCGCCTCAGCAGGCGAGTCCTGCTCCTCTGAACCCTCCCAGTCCACCTGAACCCTCCCGTGGGGCAACAGCGCCGTGAGAAAAGCTGCTTCTCATCTACATGCTGAGCATCCAAATTTAGCAAATGAAATACTAAATGTCTTACTGGAGCATCTTGGTGCTCTGGTGAAAGATCTCCTCTTCCCCCCCACCACTGCCTGTGCTCGGAAACACTCCTGATCCCAGCTCCAGCAGCTCTAATGCAGCCTGTGGCAGGCTGCCAGCAGACAGGAGCACTCTCTGCAATCAGCACAGACGTGTCAGCAGAGCAGAAGCAATGCTACGAGTGACTTGCCACAGTGTTCTCTGCCTCAGAACTGCCCTGTCTGCTGGGACTGGGCTGGGTGGGATAGGCCCTGGCCGGCTCAAAGCCTCCTACTGAAGATTGACCTTTGTTCTGATTAAGAGGAGGAAAAGAAAAACTATTGTAAGGAAAAAGCCACAAAAGCTTTGGGTGTGTTTGGGGGTTCTTTGCTAGGAGGGGAGGGAAGGGAAAGGAGCTGTGAAGCCTTTCCCCTTCTGCCCTTTTGAACCTCCTCTGCTGTTGTGTGCCCTGTGCATCGCATTGGTGGAGCCTCTTCTTGCTTTCAGCTGTGGACCTTGAGTGCTGCTGTGGGGTAGCATCTGAGATCTCCACTGTCCTTAGCAGATGGCACAGACCCCATCACACGAGTGCTGCCCTTGGACACCAGTCCATTGCATCTGGCAGGTTCCTGGGTGTCCAGCCAGGCCTCTGCTTCCTGCCTGGAGCCAAAGTGGCTTTGAGGAAGAGGAGGCTGAGGGGAGACAGGAGCACTCTCTGCAACTGCCTGACAGGAGGCTGCAGTGAGGTGGGGGCTGGTCTCAGCTCCCAAGAAATGCATGACAGGACAAAAGGGAAATGGGCTCAAGTTTCCCCAGGGGAGGTTTAGGTTGGAGATTGGGAAGAATTTTTCCCTGAGAGGGGTGTCAGCCCCTGTGCCAGGCTGCCCAGGGAGCTGGAGGGGGTCCCCAGCCCTGGAGGGATCCCAAAGCCGTGGAGCTGAGGTGCTGAGCGCCAGGGGGTAGTGGTGGGGCTGGGCTGGGCAGGGTGAGGGGAGGGGTTGGATTCCAGCAGCTTCAAGGGCTTTTCCACTGAAACAGTCCCATGGTTTCCTGCAGCAAATTCTGCCCCAGTCCCTTCCCTGTGCTGCCCATGTCAGGGTGGCTGTGGCTGCTGCTCTGTGCCCTGAATCTACCACTTTGGCACAAACCGAGGCCTCACACCAACACTCTCAGCCAAGTTTCCCCCTTAACCCCTTGCTCTCGCCTTTCCCTCCCCAGGCCTCATCCTCGTCAACGAACCCTATTACAACGAGGCTGGCTTTGACAGCGACCGGGGCCTGCAGGAGGGCTACGAGAACAGCCGCTGCTACAACGAGATGACGCTGATCCGCGTGGTGCAGTCCATGACGCAGCTCCTGCGCCGGCCCGTCGAGGTGTTCGAGCACGAGATCCGTGAGCACTTCCGCTGCCACGGCTGGCGCCTGGTGTCCCGCATCGAGGCCTGGCTGGAAACCAACGAGCTGGTGGAGCGCAGCCACCGGCAGCCTGACGGGACCGACCCCGCCGACAGCCCCGGCCTGGAGCAAGGGGCGGCCGCCGAGCTCTGGGACGGGAGGGAGGAGCCGGACGAGGAGCTGTCCGGCCCCGGGGACCCCCAGCAGGATTCGGACTCGGAGAGCACGGGCCAAGCCAGGGGCTCGGACCTGGCCAGAGACCGAACGGACGAGGGGAAGGCTGCCCAGGACTCTGCCTCGCAGCCCAGCGTGAAACCAAAGAAGAGGAGAAAGAGCTACAGGAGTTTCCTCCCGGAGAAGAGCGGTTACCCCGACATCGGGTTCCCCCTCTTCCCTTTGTCCAAGGGGTTCATCAAAAGCATCCGTGGTGTCTTGCAGCAGTACCGGGCTGCCTTAGCGGGGGCCAACATCCCGGAGTGGACAGAGGACAAATAAAAGCGTGGGGAGAGGGACAGGCAGGTGCAGGGAGAAGGGAAAGCAGCAGAAGGGAAATTGGCAAACGCTGTCACCAGAAAACTGACTCCTCCTTCCAGCTTTTCTTCCTCAGCTTGGTTTGTTTCAAAGAAGATGGTAGGCCTGAGTGCTCCTCCGAGGAAAGGTTGTCTAAGCATGAATAACTCTTTGCCCCCGGCCCTCCTTCCTTCCTTCCCCCTGTCCCGTGTCCGTGTCCCTCTTGCAGGTTTGCCCCTGGTGAGATCTGAGGCCTGTCCTGCAGCCACATCCCCTCTGCACTTTCATCTCGGGGCACCTTTCCACACAAGGACTCTTCCCCACCCAGTGTTTGCTGGGCCGGGCTTCGGGCCAGAAGCGGTTGCTGCAGTATCTGAAGGTGAAGGGTGATGCCCTCCCAGTCTTTTTGCTCTGTGTTACCACGGGTTTGATGAACCCCCCACACCTGGGTTGGGTTGGGTTGAGTTGTGTTTGCATTGAAGCTGTTGAACCCTACAGAGTTGCTCCAGTCTTAGTTGTTCACAGGTGGCAATGAGGTTCTTCCTCTCAGGACTTGGCAGAACCAGAGCTCTGCTGGCACTCCTGCTCTGGGAGTGCTGCTGGGTTTCCATCCAAGTCTGCACCTTCTGGCCAGTTTCTGGAAGCAGTTCTAGCCATCCCCACTCTTCCTCCAGAGTAAGGCAAACTTCCCTTTCCCCACCACACACGCCTGTCTCCTGAGCGTACATGGGATTAGGGTTCTGCCTTTATCACTTCAGTATCCTTCCAGCCACCCTGGCTGTCACACAGCACTGCCCCAGCTGGGTCTCCTCGCTGGGCCCGGGCTGTTGGGGTGCTGTTGATGGGGCAGGGTCTGGCACAGCTGCTGCTTCACCAGTTCTGGGCATTTGGGAGCTGCCTGAGCCAGGGTCAGCCCAGGGGAAGGGGCTCTTATGTCATGATGGGGTCCCATCGGAGCTGCAGTGGTTTGTGACTGATCCTGTGCTGTGACTCAGTATCTGGAGCCCATCAGACACTGGTGTGGGCTGTTATCAGCTCCTGCCCCTGGCAGCTGTTTCCCCGTTGCCTGGGGCAGCAGCATTGTGGGCACAGCACATCCCAGCCCTGGTCAGGCCACCTTCCTGAAGCCTCTTCTGTGTGCATGCACTTACTGTCCCTTTTACAGCTGGGAGATCCCCCTCAGCACAGTTTGCCCAACATTCAGGCGTTGGAGAAACACCCACTGAGCACCCACGAGGAGCACAGCCTGTGGGGAGAGGCTGTGGGTCCTTACAGAGGCACAAGGAGCTGGCAGTGCCAGGCTGAGCCCTTGGCTCTGCCAGAAGTAAGGACAGAGCTGAAACTCCCCTTTGGTGCTGCTCAGTGTGGCTGTGTCTCCATCAGCCCTGGGCCAGGACCTGGAGCCAGAGGAGAGCAGGTGAATCTCAGCACGTTTGCACGGTGCTGCTGGAAAGGTCAGGTCAGCACCACATCCCCCCACTGCCAGCTGCCCAGCTCTGCCCACTGACGGCTTTGGAAGGGCCCTCCTGCTCCCGGCCCTCTGGAAGCAGCAGAGCTTGAATAGGAAGGATGGCCTGGATCTGCAGAGCTCTCACTACTCTGCTCAGGCACTGGGAGTTCACCCTGCCCTGGCAGAGCCCCTCAGGGGGCAGAGAGGTGCCCTGAGCCCTGGCACCCACTGCCATGGCTGTCACTGCTGACTGAAGCCCTTTGAGTGAGGCTGGGGGGTGATGGGGGTGGAGGAGACAGCAGAGGCTCCTCTCACAGACAATGAAACCTCTTGCTCACCAGATAACTTTGGGGTTGAGGATCTAGAGATGCCAGCCTCTGCTGCATCCAGGCTTAGGGGTCCCTCTGCTCCCTGCAGCTCATCTCCTGGGGAAGGTGCTTCCCTGGGACCCCCTAAACCCCGAGACATCTCTTTGTTTCCTGTGCCCGTAATCAAGAGCTTTTGCACAGGTCCCTGGGGCTTCCTGCCCAGGAGAGGTGTGTGTTGTGCCCCTGGCAGGGGAGGCTGCTCCTGACTGTCCCAGACTGAAGCCTGCAGAGGTTTGCAGGTTCTCTGAAGCGTTTGATATAATGTGAAGCTCCGGGGTGATGAGGCTGCTGCTGAGCACACTGCAGCTCATGTAGGTTTTTTTTTGTGTATGTATGTTAATATTTAAGGGTAACAAAAAAAGGCTGAAACCTTCAAAACAAACAAACAAAAACCACATGAAAAACACACAAAAAAAAAAAAAAAAGAAGCCAAAGCATGATGCATCTTGTGAAGCCTTAAAACTGGCTACACGACTGTGTGCTGTGCAAACCAGAGCAGCCTGTAACTGTTTTAAGTGCTGGGGTTGGGGGGGGGAAGAAGCATTTACAAAATCAGTTTGTAGCCTTGATTCTGTACAGTATTTAATGACAAAGAAGAAACCAGCCAGCTGCCTGCTGAGGCCGTGCTTAGAGGTGTGTCGTTCCTGTGCAGATGTGGGTGCTCGGTTGCTTACGGTATCTGTATAAAGTGCTGTTGTGACCATTACGACTTTTTTTACCTGCAGATTTGTTTTGTTTCAGTTTTTGTTTGGCTAACCAAGGTGTAATAAAGGAGGGAAGATGACTTGCCATTAAATTTTTGCCTCTGTGAGTACTTCTGACTCTCGTCTCTTTCTTTCTCTCCCCTCTTCCCCAGGCTGCTGGCACTGGAGGGTCCTGCTGGGTGCAGCGAGGGGCTGGCCCCAGAGCTCCCCAAACCCCCTGCCCAGGGCATGTTGGGCCAGGCTGGCTCTTATGGGAGGCACAGAGGCTGCCTCAACATGTGCCAGGGCTGGGGAGGAACCCAGGGCAAAGCCAAAACCCTTTGGGGGACCCTCCTGGGCTGGGAGGGAGTAGCCCATGGCCTCAGCCCCCAGGTAAGTGTGAGGAGAGGTAGAGCAGCTGCCTCAGGCTGAGAATCTGGGATGTTCAGTGCTGGGCCAGGAGGGGGCTGGTGCAGGCAGGGGAGGGAGGGGGGCAGCGCTGTCAGAACTGTGTGTCCTCACTGGAGCTGTTGGAGTGGCCCAGCCTGAGGCTGGGTGGGAGCGAGGGGCTGCCTGGACCAAGCCCAGGCTGCTGCCTGGCAGCTGGGGAAGGGTTTTGGGCAGCAAAACCTGGGCCAGGGTGGTCCCAGGCACCCTGCTGCCACCAGTGGTGCAGAGAGACCCAGGGAGCCTTTGCCTGGCCATGCCCTGGGCTCAGCTCTAGAGAACCCTCAGCCTGTCTCCCCAGCCCGGGCTCTGCAGTGACAGCTCTCCCCAGCTCTAACCATGAAAGCATCCCTCAGCTGCTTTTATCCCTGGCCCAATGCCACCGGGCAATAGCTTGATTTTTGGGAGGTGGTTCCCAGCTGCTCCGGGCTTGTCGGCCCAGGGTCCCGGGGCTCAGCTCTCCCCCAGAGGGGAGGGGGGAGGGAACAATGGAGCTCTTCTTCTCCCGGATCTGCAATCCTAATTGCATAGTTTGCAGATGAATAAATGCAAACAGCCACCACTGTTTAGTCTTCTACTTTGTACTGGAGCTGTGTAAATGAGGTTTAATTACAGCAATTTCATCCCAAACAGGCTGAGCAATCCCCCCCAAGGGCAGCCGCGGGGCAGGGACCTGTTGCAGGGCTTCATCTGGCCCCGACTGCCCAGGAAGGCCATGGGTGAGTTGCCTGCTGAAAGCCAAACCCTCTGCTCCAGCACTCACCTCTTTGAACCCCTTCCTTGCCCTTGCTCTGAGGCAGGAGTCTTCCCCAGCATGTTTTGAGGCACCACTGTGGGGCTGAGCTCTCTGGCTCCTGTGCCAGGCCTAGCAGGAGGCATTGGCACACCCCAAAGCTGGGGAGGGGGCAGAGCTGACCCCATCCCATCCCCAACACCTCTCCCCTGGGGCCAGCGCTCCTGGCTGTAAGAGGACGTTGCTCTGGCAGTGCTGGTGCGCCTGGGGTGAGCCCAGCCAGGGCTGCCAGCCCCACAGCCCTGCCCTGGCAGCAGCTCTGAGCTCCAACGCAAAACCCAGCGGGGCTTCATGTTTTCTGCAAACGCTGGATGTTTATTGCATTTCTCACAAGAATAAACTCTGCTCCTACGGGAAGCTTCGGGTACAAACATCCTTACAAAAGTCGGTTTCATGTACGAGATCTCTTGGTCCTGGCCAGCCCTGGGGTGGCAGCGGCCCCGGGGAGGGGACGGGCGCGATGCCACCGCGTGTGGCTGCCAGACGGGGCTGTGCCAGCGCAGCCGCCCGCGGCCGGGGCCTCGTACCGGGGTAGAATGCGGGCAGCTCGGTGGCACCCAGTACCTGACGGGCTCGGGGGTCCTCCGCTAGGGCAGCGCTGGTGGCTGTCCCGGGGGGGGTAAAGCTAAGTGTCGGGGGAAGCGAGGGGGTGAGCGCCCACGGCCCCCAAGAGCTATTGCTACGAGAGGAAGAGGAGGAGGTCGTTCCTGAGTGGGAGGAAGGCTCTGCCACCCTCACGCTGGGCCGTGCCGGCAGCTCAGTGCTGGGGGGAGAGGGGTGGGGGCAGAGCTGGGCCGCTCAGGAGCCGCTGAGCACGCGGCACAGGCGGCCGTGGATCTGGCCCTGCACGGGCTCGCAGGCCAGCGCCTCCCCGTCCAGCGTCATGATGCCCGCGGCCGAGCGCGGCTCCAGGCGGAAGGCACGGGCGCGTACGTAGCGCAGGTGGGCACAGCCCAGCTCCAGGTGCGTGCCCCTGCCCATGGCCAGGAACAGCTTCAGCAGCGCCACGCGCCCGATGCCGCCCGTCACGTAGAAGAGGTGGATGCAGCCGTCGTGCAGCCGCGCCGCCGGCGCCATCAGAAGGTTGGTGCCCAAGTGGGACTGGTAGATGGCGTAAACGGTGACAAACTCCTCCTCGGGCACCACGGTCCAGTGCGGCGGCACTGGCTGGCACAGCGGCACCAGCAGCGAGTCCGCGGGCAGAGCCCCGGGCGCTGCCGTCCCCGCCGCTGGCACGGGGCCGGGCTGGCCATTGGTGACGGGCACGGGGGGGTCCTGGGCTGCTGCGGGAGGGTCCTGCTCGGGGCCCAGGGGCAGGTAGGAGAGGCGGCCCTGGTACACGCGCAGCTTGGCCAGGCACTGCAGCGTGCCCAGGGTGAAGCGGGCATTGCCCAGCCGCCGGTACTTCTCGCTCTCGATGTCCACGTCTGAGATGAAGCCCCAGCCGAAGCCCAGGAAGGAGAAGAGGCGCTTGCCCGAGGCCGTGCTGAGCGACAGCAAGTCCATCTGCGTGTGCAGCCCCTTGCACAGGATGAAGGTGCAGTTCATCAGCAGCTTCTTCTTGGCCACGTGATCGTTGCTGTGAGGGATGGAGAAAGGTGAGTTTGGATCTCTCCTCCTGGCCCCTGTGCAACCCTCACCCCCGTGTCCTGGTTGGGATGTACCTCAGCTCTGTCTGAAGTGGGGTTTGCTGGGGATGGGAGGGGTAAAACAGCTCCTGAGAGAGGGAACCAGAGTTGGGGCTGCTGGGCCAGGACAATCCCTGGGATCCCAGCAGGATCAGCTGAGCCCTGGGGAGGCTCCTTTGCAGTGAAGCTGTGCCACTCAGCCTGGTGAGGACAAAGGCCACGGGGGCAGTTGGGGACACAGGGCTGCAGCTGATTGATGCTTCCAGGGACCATCTGACGCTGTGCTGCACCAGCCTGTGGGGAGGTGCGGGACCCAGCTGGGCACCCTGTGCTGTGCACCCTCCCCTCAGCCCTTTCACACCACCGTCCCATCCCCTGTGTGGGTGCAGCACTGTGCTAGGGCCGGGGCTCACCCTGCATAGTGGTTGATGGAGGCAGCCAGGGCGTTCCCAGAGCCCCCTGGCAGGATGCACAGCGGCTTCTTCACAGCCTCTGCCCAGTCCGGCCGCTCCATCAGCCCGTTCACCACCTGTGGGGACAGAGAGAGCTGGTGGCACTCAGGGCCCTGCAATGGCCCACACAGCCCCACATAGCCCAGGGGGAGCAGAGCCCACGCTGCCCCCAGCCTGGGCAGGACCAAGGCCACAGCCGCCCGGCCTTACCCCAACCCAGGTGTCATCAATCCCGTGCCACCCCCTGCCCGCCTTTGTGCCTCAAAGCTTGGCTCCTGCCCTGGGCACCCCTCTCCTCCCAGCTCCTTGTGATTCTGGCAGGGGGATGCCCTGTGGTGCCTCTCACCTCATACAGCAGCCCATCCCCTGACATGATCACCAGCGTGTCCCACTGCGACAGGTCCTCATCCCGCACCTTCTCCTGGGCATGGTGGGGTCTTTCTGCGGGAGAAAGCGGAGTCAAGCGTCACCCTCCGTCCTACTGCAACCCTGCAGTTGGTCATCCCAGCTCTCCTGTCCCCAGGGGGTCCCAGACGGGGGTGCAGGAGGTGTGGCAGTCACTGAGTGCAGCCCTGTCCCCTCATGCTCTCACCACAACTGCCTGTGACAGCCCCTCCAGTCCCTCACCCCAACCAGCCCCGTGGCCATGGGGTGGGTACCAGGCCCTGGAGGAGCCTGTCCTGAGGCAGTGGCACACAGGCAGGATCCCAGAAGGAAGGAGGAGGAGGAGGTGAGGGAGCTGCTCATGGCCTCACCGGTGATGAAGAGGGTGGTGGTGATCTCGGCCTCGTCCAGCATGGGCTGTACCACTGCCTGGAAGTCCTCGAGCGCGCGGCCGGCCCCGCTCTGCGGGTTCAGCAGCACCAGAGCGTGGCAGGGTCGGGGCAGCACCCCATAGCTGTCACCTGGGCAGGGAGAGGGGACAGGCTAGTGGGCTCACGGAGGGCTTTGTGAGCCAGGGCAGTGTTTGCCACAGCCCTACAGGAAGGGCAGCTGCTGCTCATCCCCACGAGCTCCCCAGCTGCATCTGTACCGAGGCACGGGGAGGTGAGCAGGGATGGAGGGTCTCTGCTGGGAAAGGGACGGGGCCCCAGGGCCCTGCAGGGCCTCAGCTGCAGCCCTCCCACCATCAGCAGAGGCTGGGGCCCAGCCGGCTGTGTGGGCTCTGTGGGACAGCACGAGCGCTGACTCAGCAGAAAGAGCTGCTGCTCTGGAGCTGAGTCACTGAAGCAGAGGATGTTTCCTGGCAATCCCCCACGCTGGGAACCCCCCTCAGCCCGGATGGGGAGCTGGGGCCGGCTGCCAGCCCCTGCTTCTCTGCACACTGTGAACACACGGGCAGCGTTGTTACAGCTCAAACCCCTCGGGCCACCTGGGCCTGGAGCATCTCAGCTCATCTCTGTGCCCGTCCCAGCCCTGGGCAGCACACGGGGCTCTGCTGAGTTTGACACCATCAGGTTGATTTTCTGCCCCTGGCACTGGCCCAGTGGAGCTGGCACCCTCCAGGCCACCGGCTGCTTGGGATCTGCTACCACAAGCACAGTAAAGGTGGACACAGCTGAGCCTGGCCCTGGGCATTGGCTCTGGGCTGGCTTTGCCTGATGCTGCCCAGGGCCAGGGGAAGCCACGGGCTGCCCCTCACCCTCCCCAGCCTCTTATCAGTGGGGACCAGCCACGAGGGGACTCTGGGACACGGCCGAAGCTCCACATGCAGAGGCTGCTTCAGCTCAGGTCAGGAGAAGTGGGTGGCAGCCCCCAGCCAGCCTGGCCTCACACCCCCCAACAGCCTTCCCAGCTCACCACCAGCACTCAAATCCCTTCTGCCAACTGCCCCAGAACCCCCAGGACAGGGGAGTCCATGCCCAAGCCCCAGCTGACAAAGGGCTTTTCTTTCTCCCCTTCAGCCCTGGCGGATGCAAAGGGAGAGCATGAGGCACTTGAAGAACCTCAACACAGTTTCAAGCCCACCGTGTTTCTAACCAGCCACAGCATTTGACACACACACAGCTGAAAGCTGACAACCCTGCCTGGAGCTGGAGCCAGAGCCCAGGGCCTGCGCTGGGCAGCCGGGGCTGGCAGGGACCCCGTGAGGCCATCACAGGTCCAGGGCACTGGGAGCAGGGTGTGGATAGGGACAGGGACACCGTCCCGGTGTGGGCCCAGTGACAGCAGCAGTGGTGGCAGAGGTGGAGGGGGTTGGTTCAGAGCAGATTTCAGCAGCAGCCCTTTCCCTTGCGCAACACCGGCCGGCCCCGGGCACCTCCTGAGGCTCAGCTGCTTCCCGGCACAGCGGTCGACCTCAAACCCCAGCAGAGCAGACACTGAGTCAGCAGGGGGAAGGGGTTCCAGCTGCTGCCAGTGCCCAACCTCTGCTCTCCCCCCTTGGCCCACATCCCCCCATGGGACACGTGGTGCAGCAGTGCTCAGGCAGGGCCTGCACTGCCACGGCTCTGCCATCAGCAGCCCCAGATGCTTCCCTGGGGTCCCACATCCTCCTGGAAGCTCTCTGGGCGGATGGCACACGTGTGCCAGGCTGGCAAGGTGCAGGACTGTCCTGCCCACTGACCCAACTGGCAAAGACCAGGACATGCCTGGCACGTCCCCTCTCTGTAGAGCCTCAGCACCGGCTTCCTCCAGACTGGGGTCCTGCAGTGGCGACCCAGCCCCTGCCAGCAGCTCAACAGCAGCTCCCTGCTGGATCTGCCCCCCAGGACCTGGATTTGTCCCCTCCAGGGTAGCTGCAGGGTGGGACACTACGACCAGCCCCACCTTGGGGCTTATTCACTGCTGAGAAACTTCATCTTTCCATCTTTGGGGTGAGATAAGGAGGGAGAAGCTTCCTCCCAGCCGCAGCTCTCCGTGGGGCTTCCATCCCGGCGGTGCTGGAGCTGAGACGGGCCGGGGTGGCCGTGGCTCCGCAGGTCCCTCCCTGCCTGGGCTGGGGTCAGGATTGCCCAGCACAGCCTTATCTGCCCCGCACAGCCGCGGCCCCGGCACGTGAGGCTGCGAGCCCAGGGTGTGGCGAGAGGCATTTTTAGCTCTGTCCCAAACCGGGGGAGGAGGTTTGCAAATCCTGCCGGCCCTCAGCTGCAAAAAGAACCGACAAATCCCGCAGCATCTTCCCACCGTCCTCCTTCCTGGGGCTCCCTCGAGGGCTCTGCCATGCGAGGAGCTGCCTGTGCCCCAGCACCCTCACCCCCCTGCCATAAGGGCGAGGGTTTTCCAGTGCCCGGAGACTCACAGCTGCTGAGTTCAGGCTGGAAATAGAGCTGAGGAACTGGTTCTGCCCTCACCCCTTTCCACTGGCAGCTTTTTTGCTGTTGTTGTTCTTTTTTTTTTTCTCATTATTCTTTAGGAAGAGCAGCAGAAAGTTGTTTTGTAGCTGCGGGTCATGTAAAAAAAAGCTGCATTTTCAAGCAGGGAGAGCTGGGCTAAATGTGATCTGACAGGATCCCTCGAACCGCATGCCTCTTAATTTCCAAGTCTGATCAGCGCGACTGGACAGCCAAATAAATGAAGTAGTGCATAGAATTGCATCTCTGCTCAGACGCTCAAAGGTCAGCCCTGCCCCGACCGCGGGACCCCCCGCAGGCAGCAGCCGGCAGCTCCTGGGGGGCGCAGGGAACCCAAACCAGCCCCCCGGCCCTGGAGGGGGTTCAGCAGCCCCCCAGTGATGGAGGGACCCGCTGGGGACGGTGCCTGGCTCCCGTCCTGCCTGCGTCAGCAACCAGGACTTTTGATTTCCTTGGTTAACGCTGCCCTTTGGAGCTTTGCTTGATACTGAACCGAAGCGATGGGGGCCAGGGGCTGGGGGGGCTCGTGGTGCGCCCACGGCCCTGCTGCTCCGCGGCTTTAAGGGTGAAGAGGAGGAGAAGCCACCCCCCGGCCCCGGGATGTCTCGGGCCGGGAGGGGGGATGCAGGTGATCCCGCGGGGATGCCGATCGCCTCCTCCCCGTGTCCCTGTCCCCCCCGCCTCGCCCCCCTCCCCCCCCCCTCGAGCGCCCCCCCC